>SNQJ01S0043403.1:72025-98904 GCA_010110895.2 Picea sitchensis | reverse complement strand
AAAAAAAAAAAATATTATAAACTTAATATAAATAATAGTATTATTAACCATAAATATATTAAAATATTATAAAATTTAGCCATTATTTTATATACTTTATAACCTATAAACTATATAATATTCAGTATATAATATATTATTAAAATATTATAACGTTTATCCATTATTTTATATACTTTATAACCTATAAACTATATAATATTCAATATTGTTTATTGTTATTATCCAGTTTTAGATTTTCTACTATTATTATTTATTTATTATAATAAAATATCGCATACTATTTTAGAATATAATAGAACATATTAATCTATCTTCGAATATAATAGAACATATTAATCTATAGTATTAAAATATATAAACAGTCTTACAATATATAATAATATTAAATTATGATATTCTTTATATGTTACATAGGATTAGTTTTTTGAAATCGTTGATATATCTAATATTCAATGAGAAATGTGCATGGGCTTCACTAATGGCTTTGGTACATATCCCTTTTGAAATCCAAACAAATCCATGTTCAGTGTTAAAAACATTTACATGCATATAGTCCCACATGAAGGGTACAGATATCTTTCATGAACATAAATATAAATTTGTTTTATTTTTTTATTTTTATTTTTGTAAATAAGGAGTTTTAATTACTTCACATGTTTGAAAATATACCTACCATTGCAAAGTAGTCGACGAGGTTGCTTATAAAGGAAATCAACATGTTGTTGTCTGAGTTTTCATTTAAAATTTCTTCACAGTGTCCTCAAATGATCTAAGGTCAAAAAAATATAGATTGTGCATATCGATTACATGTATAATCCAGAAAACTATTTTAATATTGGCAAACATTTTGTCATGAGGCACAAAACTATTAACCATAACAACAATATTACTATTCAATATGAGGAACATGCATGTTGACATGATGAGCTACAATCCATGATGTTGACATGATGAGCTACAATCCATGAGATGTTGACATGGATGTTGACATGATGAGCTACAATCATGAGCTACAATCCATGGATGTTGACATGATGAGCTACAATCCATGAGAGGCATTGGTGCACCTGCTCAAGACTGAATTCCAGGTCGTCTATAGCCCTTCGCATATCAAAAATTAGATTTAACATGTCTTCTACGGGAGGAAGACATGAGTGGACCTCATGGTATGAGTTGGGCCTTATATAAGAGAGTGAATTCGGAGGAGGGAAAGCTAGGCAGAGCAAGCTAGAAGGTGATATCTGGAAGTCATGCACAAGGGGAGAAACCAAGGGATGCGAGGGGAGACAGGCTGGAAGTCATGCACAAGGGGAGAAACCAAAAGAGGTCGTTGCCAAATGGCTCACAATCCCCTCCTCATATGTCTTTGCTTTCCTAAGCTATCATCCCATCCGAGGATAAATTTGTTCTATTTTATTCCTTAACCACAATACTTTTTTCCCAACCAAATAATCTTTTGCAACAATATAAAATTTGATACATTATATTGAATTAAAAATAAACCTTAAATAGGAGTAATTAAGTGGTTTCTTATATGCAAACATGATTTGCTATTGAATTAAAAATACACCCTAAACAAGAGTACTTAGTGGTTTCTTATATGCAAATATGATTTATTTTTGTTAAAATCCAACAAAATAATTTTTCAAATCTGTAATATCATAATAAATGTAAATGATATAAATTTAAATCAATTCATATTTTTGTTAAAATCCATTATGTTATGTTAAATATAGACAAAAATAATTTTTCAAATGTAATATCATAATAAATGTAAATGGTATAAATTTAAATCAATTTTGTAATATCATAATAAATGTAAATGATATAAATTTAAATCAATTTCCATTATAAATTATAAATCAATATTATTATTCTAAAATTCCATACATTATATTTAACTAAAATAATAATTTTTTAAACAAAAAGGGATTAATATAATTAAGAGATATAAATTTTAGTTATTAATGTAAATTAATATTAATATTTTAAAATTTCAAACATTTTATTTAACTAAAAATACAACCAAGCAAAAAGTATTGATATGATGAATAGCACCACATAATATCGAAAACATATACCACATAAAGAATCATCATCAATAAAATGTAAAACTTAATAAATTTATCATAGCAAATTTATAGATTATATAAATTTTACTATAAACAGATAAAAGGAGCAAATATTGTTTTTTACTCGAGAATTGGTAATTCACGGTTCTCGTACTTGCGTGATACGGAGTCGATACTCATCCGCTACCACTATAAACCCAGATGCGCCACACAGCCTGCAAGCATAGAGCACAAGTAAATCGGGGTGGGAATCGAACTTGAGACCTCCTTTACATATTTCCTTCCATTTACATGGCACATGCCAATCGGTCTACACCCCTGCGGTCTAAAAGGCGCAAATATTATTATCATGATATAAATTTATTTAATCCCCGGATGGGGTGTGAACTGTCCCACATGCATTCAATGAGATGGAGGTGGCACTTGCACTAGTCTCTCCCCCTCGACGTCCCCCACGTGCTCATCTCAATGGCTCCATTGCAATAACTCATTCGGCCGAACAGGAAGATAATTGTGAGTACGAGGGGGTTAACTCTTGCACGATGTAGGATCATAAAGGTTTCAATGGCGGCATCGAGTATTGATTTCTCAATACTCTAGGCACTTACGAATATGATGGAACTTAGTAGGTTAAGGATGAAGTCGACGTGGCTCTTGGTCTCTGTTACTTTCTTGACTCCTAGGTGATTCTATTTACAGACCCATGCTCTAATTCTGCCTGGCTCTCGTTCATTTTTCCTTTTCTCTCTGAAGCTCTCATGGCTCCTCACGGTAGCAACTCTCGACGCTTTCCATCTCGCTAAACTCATGTAGCAAAGGTTGTTGTCGATGTTGTGAAGTTCTACCACCAACTTGTTCTGCAAGAAGATCGTGAATCCATACTTGCACTAGAGGAAGAAGTTAGGTTGGTCGGGGCATATAAAGAAGATGAGGAAGTGGAAGAATGGGCGGGGAGAATTATTCCTGACATAGGTTGCACTAGAACTAGAAATTCCAAATTTTATAGAACTTTGGAGCTCTACTGGCACACAAAGACTATGGTGGCTCTGGGTATGGTTCCCAAGGAGCAGGACATCATACAACTCAAGCAAAGACTCTTTAGGAGCAGAATTCTCTACTAACGGAGATGGTTCAGTGGTTGGTTACACGTCATGGTGGATCATTTTCGCTGCCTTTAGGAGGTCGGTTGCACACTCATTCTTCTCCAACTAGACGTTCAATGGACAACTATGGCATGTGGGATCCCCAGTTGCCCCTTTCAAATGGTTAAATTGTTTTTAGATTTGTATGGTCAGTCCAATCTGAGGATGCTCATGCTCAGACTTTTAGACTTCTTTGTTTTGTTTTTCTAACTCAATTGTTATACAATTTGTTAGTACCTTTATTGTTTCAAACATTTTCAGATATTAAGACTACCTTTAAAACATGGTCTTGTTTCCTTTGATAGACAAACCCTATTTTCTATTTTGATTTCTCTGTCTGGTTATCCTTTTGAACATGATATACTAGAAGACAAAAAGCATCTCTATATATATTGTTAATATATGAATAAAACTTCTTACAAATAAAAAGATACAAATTTATTTAATATAATTTCATTTATAATATATAATAATGATAGTATTAAATTATTGTATTCTTTATTCATTACATAGATATCAATTTTTTTAATTAATTAAAAAAAATACAAATTTATTTAATATAATTTCATTTAATATTTATAATAATATATAATAATAATAATATCAAAATATTGTATTATTTATTCATTAAATAAAGATTGGTTTTTTAATTAATTAAAAAAATACAATTTATTTAATATAATTTCATTTATAATATATAATAATAACTAATATCAAATTATTGTATTATTTATCCATTACATGGAGATTGGTTTTTTAATTAATTGATATATCATTTGTCAATATAACATTTAATGAGAAACCTACTCAATGAGGGACTTACAAGTGGGGCTTCAACAAGTCCCTTGACCTCTAACATTTAGACAAATATCATTCAATGAAGTGCTAAAAACTTTTACATAATTTACAACGGATTGATCCCAAAATAACAATACAAATTTCTTTGATAAATATGAATATAAATTGTTCTATTTTATTCCTTAACCACAATACTTGTTTCCATGCTTAAACAATATAAAATTTGATACATTCTATTGAACTAAAAATACACCATATATATATATAATTTATTTAATTTTTATTCTAAATTAGAAATGAATATCATAATTCTAAAAAATTTCATGCATTATGTTTAATTAAAAACACAATTATAACTATATCATAATTTTAAAATTTCATGTATTATGTTTAAATAAAAATACAACTAAAAAAAATGTAATTTAACCAAAAAAAAAATTAATATAATTAAGAGATATAAATTTTAGTTAATTTTAATTCTAAACTATATATTAATATCATTATTTTCAAATAAAATGTAACTTTTAAAAAGAAAAATATTAATATTACAAAGAGATATAAATTTTAGTTTATTTTTAAACTATAGATTAATATTATTATTTTCAAATAAAAAACATTACTATTAATATTATTATTTTCAAATAAAATGTAACTTTTAAAAAGAAAAAAACATTAATATGATGAAGAGATATAAAATTTAGTTAATTTTTTATACATTAATGTGTTATAAAGTATGAAAAACATAAATCACATAAAGGATTATCATCAATAAATGGAAAACATAATAAATGTATCATAGTAAATGTTGTGATATAAATTATATCGTAAATAAATAATTTACATTAAAAAATCATCATAAATCACATAAAGGATTATCATCAATAAATGGAAAACATAATAAATGTATCATAGTAAATGTAGTGATATAAATTATATCGTAAATAAATAAATTACATTAAAAAATCATCATTAATAAAATGTCAAACTAATGCATTATAGTAAATTTAGGTGATATAAATTGTATTGTAAATAAATAAAAGATTCAAATGTCATTATGAAAGTAAATATAAACAATATAAATTCATTTAATTTCCATTTTAAACTATCACATTAACAATGCATCATTAACAGGAGCGGTATGAGCAGGTGGGATCTTTTACGATTTCAGGGAAATAATTTGTAGTATGCTTAGGGTTTAGGAACGGGTTTTAACAATTTAGCATAGGTTTACTCCTTGTTTGTGTAGGATAACCATTACAAAGGGAGATAATATTTGCTTGCTAATGATCTTTGGGTACTCAATGTTAGTCATCAAATTAATGATAGTTCAATTCGATCTAGTTGGAAATAAATTCAAAAACTTGATCTCTATAATCAAACGTAAATTGTTCTTGATCAATAAGATCGCTTTCCTCCACATCAAGTGAGATGTTAACTCTGACACAAACTATTAGGCCAATTTTGTCGTGGACTTGAGTCCAAGAATGTTGTCTTGTAATGGGGACTTGAGGTACTTCCCAATCCCTTAATTAGTTGGTTTTGTGGATATCTAGTATCCCCTTCTCAATGCATTTTATGAAGGCGATGGATTGGAAAGTTCTTAGGTTGAATGCAAAGTGGAGTTATGTTTCTTCATTCCATTTAATATCTGGATTTTTATTTGTGACTAATCAATGTTATTCAAATTGTGTGATCTGGTTATTTATCTTGGAAGATAAAGGCTCTCCTTGGTTTGCTCGATGACCTCAACCTTGATAAGCCTTGAGGTTGTTTATGTTTGAGGTATAACTTGCTCTGGTGGATTTGTTTTAGTTGGTGGTCTGGCTTCACACCAAGAACTTGGAGTTTTGGTGTTGTTGGTCTAGGATGTTTGCTAGAGTGGAAGTGCTCAGGGTTCATGGGGAGTCGAATACATAGAGACATTGGATCTTGGAAGGAAGGAAAAGAATTAGAAGTTAGGGGGATTTGTGGAATGATGGTGTAACTAGTAAATGGCTCAAGAAATCAACACTTAAATTCAAATGGTCAAAACAACTCACCATTTTAAATCTCTTGTCTTGGTGAGAAAAGTTCATAAAGCTTCTCTCTCTCTCTCTTTCTCTCTCTCTCTCTCTCTCTATATATATATAATTTGTTTTTAAGGTCACGACCAAGCCAAACATCAAATTGGTGTATGAGACCCCCATGTTTGTGGGACAACTATGCAGTTATTTGATTGCTAGAGTCTATGAAGGTGTACATACCCTACCCCCCTCTAGATTTGAACATGTGACCTCTGAGGAGGAAACACATGTTCTTAACCATTAGGCTCACTCAAGTTGTACCATGAGTTATAAATTTTATAATTCATATTTAATAATTAAGAAATTATATAATTATGTAAAGAATTTAAATTTGAAAAAAAAACCAATGTTTAATATTTATTAGTATCGGTTGTAGATTTGGAAACCTAACCTTGAAGGGACATTGAGTGAAGCTCAATAATATCTACAGAGGTAACTAGCCCGAAAACTTGACCCTATAACCTTCTACTTATAATTCAGAGCATTCAACCGCTCAAACTAACCCACTAAACTCACAATAAAACACATATTAACAAATAAAAAAATAATTTATAATATTATTATTATAACTTTGAACTTTCTCAAATTTAAGGCTGTCCCACTTATGATTCAATGGAGCATTATTTTCAAACCTGATTATTGTAATGGAATAATCAATGAAAATGAGATGAGACGCTGTCCCACTTATAATTCAATGGAGCATTATTTTCAAACCTTATTATTGTAATGGAATAATCAATGAAAATGAGATGAGACGTTATCATCACATGCGTTATAATTTTATAATGCAATCAATTAATAATTATAAACAAAATAAATATCAAAATAAAAACGAAAACAGAACAAAATAAATATCAAAATAAAAACGAAAATAGAAATGTAAATGAATATTGAAATTTGATTTAGATTTTGAAAATATTTTAATAATTAAAATAAAAATTAAATAAGGAATGGTTACAATTCATTATTTGTAATTAGTTTTTAATAATTAAAATAAAAATTAAATAAAATAAAATTATGATTACATTTCATTATTTATAATTATTTTATTATAAATAAAGAAGGTATTTTATTATTTTTATTTTTATAATTAATTTAAATAATAACATAAAACAATGCAATTTACAACATGATGAATATGCATAAAGATACACTACGTTTTCAAAAGGATTCGTATATTCACCTTTATAAAATTACTTTAAAAAGAAAATGCATATTTAGCTTTCTAAGTAAATATGAGCAAAAAAAATGCATATTTAGCTTTTCTAAGCAAATATGAGATGTTAAATCATTTAAAACTAAATATGAGATGCTAAATCGCTTTCTAAGTAAATATGAGAAAAAAAAAAATGCATATTTAGCTTTTCTAAGCAAATATGAGATGTTAAATCATTTAAAACTAAATATGAGATGCTAAATCAATTTTTTAATTATAATTGGGAAATTTTGTATTAATAAAAATAAAAAATAAAAAGACTCCGGGGAGCTACATAGTAGTTACATCCAAGTGTGATTCAAAGTTTTTATACAATAACAAAATGCTTCATTATCTACCAACCTATTACCAAGTCTAATTATATATGATGGCAAGATTGACCAACATTACTAAAAGGTACATATTCTATAAAATAAACCTCCTAAACACCGAGAACTTTATAAAACATAAAACTTAACAAAATGCATGTCAACTTGCCACTTCTTCCATTGTTGCATTGGCAGGTCTGAGTCCAGCTTTACTATCTCCTTGTCATCGGGGAGTTGATGCAATGTCTCTTCTTCTCAAGGTCCTCCACAATTTGAATTTATAGACTACACCTAATTTGATGCCCTTGATTGGTCTCCCTTACTCAGATTGACAACCATGTTCCAAAGCATACTACATTCAACCTCCAAGGTGACGATTTGATGCTTTTGTTGGACTCGTGATTATTCCTACTTGAGTGACTAGATGTTATTCAGTTTCTTGAATTGTTGTTGTGGCTATATGGATTTATGTTTTGTTAGCCTAAATGAACTCTTCGTGATTTCTTAAGACAAGCCTAATTTCCTTCAATTCCCTATAGTCCATGATGAATTTATGGAAATGTAGACTCCAAACCTCCTGATTGTTGCTACCTGAGTGATTACTGGTTGTTCATTTTCTTCAATTTTTGTTGTGGTTATATGGATTGATGTTCAATTAGCCTAAATGGACTCTTCATGATTTCTTAATACATTCTTAATTTCCTTCAATTCCCTATAGTCCATAATGAGTTTAAAATAATGTAGACTCCAAACCTTCTATAGACACTCTATTCATCGAGCTACCCAAAGAATAATTTCTTCTTGCAAACTCTTGTGTGTCAAAGTAGGAATCAAATAGGGCTTCAATGTACCCAGTAGAAGAGACTTGGACAAATTCACAAGAAACAACAAGAGCAAACTTCTCCCAAAAGGAAATACAAAAGAACAAACAAAATCCCAAACACTTGAAGTATACTCTAAATTCAAGACCTTGCGACCACGGGAAAAGGTAATGTTGCTTTCACAAAACAAAGCTCTATCCAAATTCGCATACAACTAAAACAAAGGAGTCGAGAACCTCCAAAATAAGATAGAGAAACACCAATCGGGCTTCCATAAGAAAATCCAAACCAAGCAAGTAAAAAACTCCCCAAATCTAGTAGACAAGGGAGGAGGTTCATTGATGCTTTGTAGCACAAAACCAATCAAACAAACCACCCCAAAGGAGTAAATGTACCTCGCCATAAATATGTGTCGGCCTAGTAACCAGAGCCTTCGTGGTCTCATTGCAAACCAATAATCCATAATCCTTCCATGACAACAGATTAAAATTGGAATAAGTTCATAATCATGTAGATTCAGGGGTTTCGGCGTGTGAAGAGGAGGCTCTGGTCTCTTCTCATAACTCCCCTTGCTATACAATCAATTAGCCATGTGTTGAGCCATGTGATGCCTTAATGACCTAATATGTGGCTTGATCCCGATATTGCAAAGGTTATGGAATGGATAGAATATGAATATTACCATCGATGCTAATAACCCCCTCTTTTAGGAGGGTGGCTTGATTAGCAAATTCATCTACAACTTTATTATTTTCTCGAAGCACTTGAAATAATTTTATATTGGTGAATTTGAGTACCTCATTTTTTTCTTGTTCAAACACTAAGCGTAGGAGGTTATGAGTTGTTGTTGAATTCAAGAACATTTTTCCAATGATAGACTTTGAATCACCCACGTCCACTATCAAAGTTTGAATGCTAGATTCAATGGCTAATCGTAAGCCTTGTAATAATGCATAGGCTTCTGCGATGATATTGGAAGAAATACCAAGTCCCCATGTAAATGATGACTCTAATATTCCTCCAAAACTCATAATATCCCCTTCAACACCTGCCACGCCATAAATGCTAAATAATTAACAAAAGGAAAAATTTATAATATATATAGAGAGTGTGTTTAAAAACCCTTTTCTCTTCATTTAGTGATATATATATATATATATATATATATATATAACTAACAACTTTAGATTTGTATCTTCCATTTCCCAATATGGAGACACGATAATTTATTTATATGAATCGGTTCAATTCAAGATAAACGATGTACAATCGTTTTGAAGATGCAAATCATTTTTAAGGAAAGCATTTCGCATGAGGATGTGGATCATATAAATGCATCGATGTAATTTCAAATATATATCACTGATTTTACTCCTTACGCCGCCAAAACAAGAAACAAATATCCAACGTATGATAGGACACTTCCGAAGCGAAGGAAGATGCATGTCCCCTCCTACACAAAATAAAAAATTAATTTAGGATTTATTGTAAGAGATACTAATTATAAATAGATTAACGTAATTACATTGATAGGCATTCTCTATTCGAAATGAGGTGCTAGATGGTAGGTTCTTTTAATTACAAGTATTCAATTGAAGGATGAGATTCATTATTTAGGGAATATCTTCATCCTATGTATTAAAATTGAGGGTTATGGTTTAATTACTTAACTCACTTGCACTTGCTAAGTATGGCGTTACTAATTAGTTGTTAATAATGACATTTATGACTTTGATTGCGCCGCTTGGATAGCCTCCATTGCTATGTATCATATGTTTTGGTTTAACTTATGGCGCCCCTGTTGTTTCCATAGTGCCCCGACTAGCTTGGTTGTTTTCATATGTTAGCCTAGTGGCAAACAGTTTTAGTGGTATGTCATTCAACTCCAACCCTGTGCATTATTCCTTTCAACTTTCCCATGGTTGTTTTCAATGTCCTAACATTTTGAGACGCTTTATTTGCATTCAATTGTTACATTGAATGTTCATGCCATGTCAATTGGGTTTAGCTTGGGTGGTCATGAGGAATAATTGTTATCCTCCCCACCCAGGTTCAATTCTTGCAAGTGACATGTTGAGCTCTTTTTTTTTCCACATAAAAAATTCATAATTTCATTAATTTGGTACAAAATTGCATTCATAGATATATATTGACTATGAAAAATAGCCACATATATATTGTTTTGATGGAGTCACTTCCAATACTGAAAGTTTCAACAAAAATAACAGTTTTGACATTAAGCCAAAAGACCCTCCTATCCATATTTCACATACTGTGTCACAGTTCTCACATACCATATACAATAAACAAAAACATTATTTTATATATCGATTTACAATTATCTGGCTTAGAGTTCCATGAAGAGATGAAGCTCTCCTATAGTAGACCGTCCTGAAAAGGTCTGTGATAATCAAAATTGTCCCCTGATGTATGTTCAGTGATGTGCCAGCTGTCATAGTCTAATTGTGAGGCTTCTTTGGAAAGCCTATCAGCCATTTTGTTCTGCTCCCTGTAGACGTGAGAGAAAGAAATAGTGTCAAAGGTAGTGATAATCCTCAGAACTTCCTAAAGAATAGGCAAAAGACGAGTAATATGACAAATTTGAGTTCGATTCACCCAATTGATGATTAATAAGGAGTCCCCAAAGACCTGCAATGTTTTGCATCCTTTTTCCACAACAAATAAAAGTAACAGTTTTAAATCCATAATATCAGAGAAATTGTTTGTACCAGCTCCCAACCCAGCCCTGAGTAGAAAAAAATGGTGTACATGTAAGTATAAACATCTACCCCCCCCCACAAAGTAAGTGGTCTCCCGAAGTTGCCCCATCAAAAAAATCCCAAGGCTGCTCTCTGTCAATCTGTTCCTCATGAACCCCTTGAGAATTTCCAAGACCCATCCTAACCACCGGTTTAAAATGAGCAAGGATGCCAAGACAACTGATGGACACACGAAGTGGCGACTGGAGCACATCCCGAAAAAGCGAGGAGTTTCGGGCTAGCCAAATCCCCCATGCAGCAATGAAGGGAAAATCCTTAAGATCCTACGGAGTCCTCGGTGATAGCCATACCTCCAAAGCCTCTTCAAAGGATGCCCCGTGCTAGCCACTAATGGAGGTGTTCAAGTTGTTTGCTTCCGCCCACATTGAATTGGTAAAAGGACATGTTGAGCTCTTAACAAGTATATTATTGTAATGGCTCTAAGCCTTGTTATTGACCAACCTTGTGCCCTTAATATTATAGGGTTTACCCTGGGTACCATCCTCAAAATGAGGGGAAGTACTTGGGGGTTTTCCCCGGGCTTTGTAACATGGAAAAAAAAATGAATGTTCAAGCTAAACACTTACCATGTCATAACTCAATAGCATTTTTGACTAATCAAAATGATGCTCTTCAAAAAGAAATTCAAGAGTTTGTAAAACAAACTTGCCTCTCTTTCCTACCAAATGTTTGATCTCAAGATAATTTTGTTTTTCACACTTTTAATAAATGGTTGAAAAAAGTACGTCACTCTCCACCTTCCCAATTATGTCATTCTCCACCTTATTAAGTTAATGGCACCGATTGACGTATATCAACCACCTTTAATAATGTGGCAATAAATCTATATATAAATTCATCTTCTTCTTTTTTAACCTTGCTCGATGTCTAGAAAATTGTAGCATTGTGAAAGATGTTTGGTAAATAGTTTAGATGCTCAATGTTGATATCCATTCATAATTGAATACACTAATATATATTTACAAACATTATATTAAACAAGGGTTAGGTGGCAAGGAGGTTTTCAATACAATGAGATAGTTTCCAAATGCAAACCAAATTGGAAAACCACAACTTATTTCTAGATACATTGGAATTCATGGTGGCAATGGTGAATGTGAAATATTCCCATAAACAAAGGTGAATTTTGTTAATCTCTAATTGGATTCTCAATACTGTATATTGAAATCCAGACAATATTTTGTTAGATGTAAAGTCTGAACGCTTTCTTGACACCCAATGTTATATTCCACATTTTCTCGTGGAGTGTTTATAATTGGGCCTTTAGCTCCACTTTCTATATTGAATATAAAAATCTAACTGGACAACCTATTTAAAGTTTGTAGCTTCAACATATGTGCAGTACTCTAAATCTGAAAAATTAAAATTAAAAATTAATTAATTAATTCAAAAAAAGATTAAAAAATAAATAAAAATCTTTCAATATAAAAAGATTCACAATTTCAACATGCATATCAAACTAGTTCGTTGGACACAAAAGCATCATAGATCCCTAATACTACCTTTAGTTGGTAGAGGAAAACTCTAGATACAAATTTCAATGTGTTTAAATAATGTTATGCAGTTAAGTTGCATATCGAAAAACAATTGGGATGCACAAACAACATACTTGAAACTTTTGTTGGCAATTCTTTAGAATTTTTGTTTGCACCATTATTCCTTCGTTGGAGTGAAATTGTTTATTGTGCCAGCTCCTTGGTTTAAATAGACCAAATACAACTCATGATGTGCAAAGAGGAATAGGTAGGGTTTAGTCGTTATTTCAACAAGGGAGGTCGATATTGCACCTTCGAATCATTGTTATTTCAAGTAATGCATGATGGATCTACCTTTGCACAGTTTGAAATCATCTTGCTTTACTCGAAGGACTAATAGCTATAATATCCATCATAACTCAAGGGAGTGACATTGTAGATGTAAAGTCGCCACTTTTCTCAGTTATTTGATGGAGAAATCGACAAATGTAAATTTAATTAACTAACGAAGAAAACATAAATGAATATTATAAAGCAGATTACAGTCGAGGCAGACTTAGTTTCGGATTGGTGGAAAAAGACAATTGATGAGCTTTGAGGTCAAAGAATTTGCAAAATTCTCTGCTAGGCCATTACATCGATCTTAATCATGCCAATGCATAGATCTTAATTATGATGAATTCAAGTCCCTTGATTGGGTGATTAATTGAGGCACCAACTTGCAGTGAGATATGTAGTTATCATGTGATTGTTTGAGGCTTGATAGCGGCTCCTCCAACCTTTACTCCCTCTACGAGATGGTACGGTTCATGAAGCTCAACATCAAGGCAATGCGTGGGAGATATGTTTGAGGTTAAAAGGATTTTGATGAAAGAGGTGGAGCAAATATTTGCCATTATCCTACTATTCAGTTATTGATGGTAAACACATGGTTTCTAGTTATTTGTAAAGTTGTGGTTATTATGAATGTGTGAGCGATCATGGCCCTTGGTGGACATGGATTTCTTAAGCATCATAGAAAGGGTTGGCCATTTGGTTTTCCTGAAAGTGAGAACTATGGTCCCTCTCTGTGTTGGAACAACCATCTTTCCAAGATTGGCAGTCCCTTCGCTTCTCTAGGTTTTTTCCTTTCTAGTTTTTACTCGACTCTCTATTATGTTGATGAGGACTATTTGTTGGAGTGGTCGTTTGTTGGTTTTCCTTGAAGCATGGTCGCGGTCTCTCTACTCCTGGGGTTTGCTCAATTTTTTTGGCTTTTTGTTGCTCCTTTATTTCCCTTTTCCTGGTCATGTGGAAGGGCAAGTCTTCCTTGTTTGGGCTCAATTTATGTGGGTGGTTGTCTTAAGTGGTCTTCAACTCATAATTGGTAGGGACTCCCCATCTATGGTCTTGCCCTCTTAGTGTCAGTGCTACCATGTTCTTTTCATGGTTGACCAAAATCCCAAGGATATTCCAGAACCGAGTAATCAAGGGGCCAGAAGGAGAGGCATATCCAAGCCTCTTCCCTCCAGGAAGGCCTTCCATCATCCCTACAACATAGGGGAGGAAAGAGCGGTGGAGCATGCCAAAAAACTCTTTCATCTTGGCACCCCTCCTAACACACAACAAAAGGTTGAGGAGCTTGTGATTTGGGCTAGTCAAATTTGGCTACAAACTCCCAAGCACCAAATTAAACAATAATTTCATGATTGGGTTTCTGATTCGGGCTTTTCAAGGTCTAGAAACACTAAAGTTTTCACATCCGTGAATTTTTACTAGCTAGCCAAAAATATCATTTCCCTGTAAATGGAGGACAAGCAGGTTAAGCAATATGAATCCCTAGACAATATTAGATGACTCGAAGCCAAATACAATGTGTTATGCAGAGTGGCATTCATAATTAGTTTCAAGGCGACAAATTGGGACCTAGACAACGAGGACAACATTGTCGAGGTCGTAGGAAGTTCGGGTTCCCCACAAATTGGCTCCAACCCAATCGTTGTTGAAGAAGATTTGGAAACCAATACAAAAGGCAAAGCCAAGGCACTTGAGATCTCCAACCATGTAGGCCCAACTATGTCACCTCCTAGTTAATTATGCTAGCTTCAATTGCTTTAGGTTTTTCTTGTTAGTCCTTATGTTTCTTTAGTATAGGGATGCTTTGTATATGATCTTATGTCATAGAAAACTTATTTGGACTCTCTCATATAACATAGTGTTTATCTTTAAATGTTGTTTGAGGCCCTGTTTCTGTTTTGGCAAGCCTTGAATAGCCATGAATGTAATATTTTTTGTAAGATATTAATATATGAGAAGACTAGATTACCAAAAAAAAAAGTATGATGAATATAAGTGGGCCACTAAGTAACTTGGGACTTATAAACCAGTCGCTTCACCAATGAAGAAACCATATTGTAACTTGGGCCATTATGATCCATAAATGGTGTACTTATAGCCTACTCACTTCACCAACATGGATCCTCTGCAAAAATTTATATGTTCATTGTAATTCCAACTCATAATTGCTTGCAAGGCTTGTTCTTAGTGTTTGGTTGTCTTTGTAAAAGGGGTTTTTTTACCAATCAATTTGTTGAGCATGAATGTCTACAACTAGTCTTTATTGATGATGTCAATGAAAACAACTATGTATTGCATGATCTGAACCCAGCCTCAATCAGAATGCCATCAACAATTGTCTTTGATGGTCTCTTGACTAGAAAACAAAGCAATGGGGATCGGATAGGAACTTGCTTTTAAACGATAGTAGCCCAACACCAAATCTACTCAATTAAAATTCAATTGGTTACCAACTGACTCCTTCATATGGGTTTCTCATCACATGGGTTGCACTCTGTCTTTTTAACACTCTTTCATCACTTTACTTCTCATAATCAAACTCAAACCTAAACATAAGTTCCATGTGCATAAACTCAAACCTAAACATAACCAATCACATACATATATATAATGTCATTCAATTAGCTTGTGACAATTCACATCGAGAGTTCCCTACATTTCTATTCAAAGCTTTGATTCAATCTTAAATACAATTACTTTAAGCATACATTTGATGGCTTCAGAAAAATGATATCCATAAGACAAGTCCACTCGATGTCCAGTCAATTGGAGGAAAGAACAATTTAAGAACTTGATGGTCTCACTAACTTATTAACAAATAAACTCTGCCACTCAACACAGAATCCAATTCATCCTTGAATGCACTCAACCATTAATCGTATGACCTGAAGGAGATGAAAGGTAACCTTACTAAGCTACATATGGATTGTACAACCGATATGCATCCTCCATACCTCCTCCAATTGTAGTGTATGGCTCGGAGAAGACACTTGTGTTATGTATGAATTACATTTATCCTTCAATCAGAGTGTATGACCATGGGGAATAAAAATGCACTATGTATATGTTGGTTTTTATCCCAATGGTCTCAAGACTAAATTTGTGTTATTCTTTGTTATCCAATTTAGAAACTTAGATATTAAATTGCAATGATTATCTCTTCACAACCCTTGATCTTAGTTCTCAGAGTAAAAGGAATGGTGGGTAGTTTAGAGTTGTTGTTGTTCACACTAGACAGAGGAAAAATGATTTTTTGAACATAAGCTTTCCAAATACAGTCAATTGATAATAGCCATGGATGTTCAACCTTAGAGAAAAATGAACTGTGGGTGATACAGAGTTTTAGGTGTTCTTTGTTTTTCCATGGAGAATGAAACCATAAAGGAATATATAGGAATATAGTTGAGAATGACTTCTCACAGCAATAAAAAAGAACTCAAGTAACAATTTAAATGCAGAGTAGCCATTACGCTCACATACAAACTTAACACAGAATTACACACAATAGTAAAATCAAACACACCAAGAACATGGACTTAATCGCTTAACTCGACTGCACTTGTTAATCCTGGCATTAGAGATTAGTTGTTAATCCTAACCTTTATGGTCTCGATTGAGTCACTTGTATAGCCTACACTATCATGTAACATATGTTTCAGTTTAACTTATGTTGCCCTTGTTGTTTCCATAGTGGCCTAACTAGCTCGATTATTTCCATATACTATCTCGGTGGCACATAGTTTTAGTTGTATGCCATTAATATACAACCCTACACATCATTCCTTTCAACTTTCCCATGGTTGTTTTCAATGTCCTGGAATTTTGAGATGTCTTATTTGCACTCAATTGCTACAATGAACACTCATGCCAGACACTTACCATGCTATAACTCAGTAGCAATTTTGATAAATCAAAATGATGCTCTTCAAAAAGAAATTTAGAGTTTGCAAAATGAACTTGCCTCTCTTCCCTGCCAAATGTTTGGTCCCAATGTAATTTTGTTTTTCACACTTTTAAGAAATGGTTGAGAAAATTTTGTCCATCTTGGTATTAGCTCATATACAATTTTTGAGCATTCCCTTATGTTCTCGTGATGAAGTTCCTTCAATTTTTGAATTTTATTTGGATCTTACACCTCGTATAATTGGATTTCTATATGTAGTCCCATTTTTGGATTTTATGTTGGGTCCATCCAATATTGCATATTAACATGTTCAACTTAACTTTAGTAACATATTGGATCTTGTTTTTATGATTGCACATGGTAGTACTTATCATTTCAAACAAAATCCATTAATACTGCATAAATGTAGTGCCCCATTTTATTTTACTTTTGAGACAGACTAAACTTTGTTATTTGAGGGCATTTGTTTGCAAATGATCGGGTTATTTGACTGATATTATGGTGATGAAACATTAACTTTTGTTATTATCTAATTGAGTCTAAATAATGATGATTTAATGGTTGAATTTATAAGTTTATGTGATATCATAGATGAATTAAATATGCATTGAAGTACGTAACTGATGATAATGTTTTCTATGAGTTTGATAACTTGAAATGAAAATGTGGATACATTAATTTACATATGTTATTGATGGTTTACCCAGTGTGACAAGAAACCACAAGGGTGCATTGACGCGGTATTGTAGCAACATTGTATTGGACTCCGAATTGAGTCAAGGAACAGTAAAAGTTATGTAATTAAGTTATATTTTGATTTGCATTATGAAATTACTTATGCATTGATTATAGTGTGTGTGTGCACATGGAACATGCTTGCCAATCGATCCACATATGGGTGTTGGGGTTGTATGGGAACCGTATTGAATACCATCAAGAGAAGAGGAGGAGTGTCTTTATTTCCACCTACTAGCATTGATTTTGTGGCATGAGTCAAAAACTTAGGGACACTTTTACTTCAANCCAATCGATCCACATATGGGTGTTGGGGTTGTATGGGAACCGTATTGAATACCATCAAGAGAAGAGGAGGAGTGTCTTTATTTCCACCTACTAGCATTGATTTTGTGGCATGAGTCAAAAACTTAGGGACACTTTTACTTCAACAGTTCCACATCGCCATGAGGTTAGGTCATGGACTTGGTCACTCACAAGGATTAGATGGGGGGCACACAATAAGGTGATAACCTTATTCCTCCGTGACCATTAGTTTCTCAAAGAAGGGCAACAAAGATGAGTTAACAATGTCTCCATTGTTGCACCAGTTCCCCACCAAGAAAAATTGGATACTTGAAGGACATGAAAATCATGACACCCTTGGAAATACATTAAGGTAATTCTTGAAGGGCATGAGATACATAACACTGTTGCTATGATTATTGAATTGGTAATTGGATAATGAATTAGAAAGTTAAATGGAAAAGTATAAAAGAGAATTATTTAATATGCATTCTAGGTAATGAGAGAAAACAATCATATAGTATGCATTATATTTAGAAAACAAAGATTAAATTAAAATATTGGTAGCTTAAATAAATATCCCTAGATTAACTAGTATATCATAATATAGTTGATTAAAACTATTAAGAAGAATTAATATAGTTAAGAGGATGTGCATGAAATGAAATTAAGTTAATTACTAATTAGTAAAAACTAATTATTAGTGCACCCTTAAGTCGAGGAGAGGAAATAGGGTCAATTCTCGCTAGATCAACCAGTTAAGGTGTGGGTTTCANATTAATATAGTTAAGAGGATGTGCATGAAATGAAATTAAGTTAATTACTAATTAGTAAAAACTAATTATTAGTGCACCCTTAAGTCGAGGAGAGGAAATAGGGTCAATTCTCGCTAGATCAACCAGTTAAGGTGTGGGTTTCATTTGCTAGGCAACCCAAGTTCAATACCCTTACGGTGTGTTTAGTCAGGAGGAGACACCCAAAAATCTAGCCATGTTAAGGGTTAGTGCGGCCCAGGTCGGGTGCGATCCCCGGGTGTTTTTTATGGCTTAGATGCCCCTAGGTTGTGGTTTCTTAGCCAACAGTTGAAATGTTGGCCTCGCAAGTGACGGGCATTTATAACAAAAAGAAAGGAGAGGAAATAGGAACACGGATTCAAATTCAAATTGAATTGTGGGGAAAGGAAAGTGAACCACAAAAGTTAAAGTGAACTAATAAATAACTAAGATGGATAACTCCACTAAAATCGGAAGGCATGAGAAGATCAAACATTGAGAGTGAAAATAGGAATTGTTGGAGTTGGGTGAGTACAATTCATCATTTTATGATTTTAAATAGGTAATTACATGTGCACTTGTGCATATGAGTGACACATGGAATGGTTAATATTGAGCTAATAGTAATTTATTAAAATATATTTTGGCATGGGTTGGACAAGTGGCATTGGCCACAAAAACTATAAAAAGAGGGCTTGGGCTCAGAGAAAAACACTTTTATGCACCTTGATGCTAGATGGATATCGTAATGCTAAAATAATTTTTTCATTGGTATTTCTTGAGAGTTTAGTCTATTGAGGCTTGTTGAAAAGTGGGGATTCTTCTCAAACTTAACATCGTCTTACTTCAATCATTGGCCAGCAAGGTACATTTTTCCTTACAACCCCATTGTGGATCGGGGGTACTTGGGGAAGGAGACTACCCATAGGATTTGGTAGCGAGGTCAACCAATGGATCATCAAGTGATCGACGAGTTGACACAACGTTGGAGATTGGAACTTATCATTCAAGTTGGCAACTCAAGATCTAAAAATATGATAAGCTTGAAGTTATTTTGGAAATAATAATGTTAATATTGCAATTAGCAATTTAGTAGATTTATTGTGAATTATATTGTTCGGAAAAGAGTTAGTATATGAATTAGTGTAGATTATTATTTGTAGTTATATGATTAATGTGCTAGAATATGAAAATACAAAAGAAAAGTGTTTTGGAAAGTTATTATTATTATGTGTGTGTGTGTAATTATCTAACAAATGGAGAAATGGATCCGCAGTTTCCCTCCTTACCGCAGGCCCAACTCTTTCACGTCCCCCTACCTCGGTGGAAGTTACGGACGCATCTCTTCTCTGTCTGCGGTTAGGGATACTCAGGTGGTGGGAGGTTTCTTTTTTTCATTTCTTAAGGTTTTTTCTGGCCGACGAATATGGCGATTTATGACGACATCGTGGAGTACTCACCGGATCCTGTTGAGTTGTTGCCTTGATCCTCGCCAGCTGGATCCCCACCCTTCTTCCTAGCTGACCCGTGTTTGTTCGAACCTATATCGGCGGTTCAGGCTGAGGCTTTCCCTGTTTCTTCATCATCTGCTCTTCTTTCTGCCGTATTTTCTGGATCTTCGGGCCATGGACAGTTTCTCGACCCTTGGCTGGAGGACTGTTTTGACTCTGGGATTTCTCTCTCTCACCCCCATGATCTCTTGCTTCAGATTCTTTCGGGTGGTCTCTTGGGATTTCTATCTCAAGGATTTTCTCCAGACTTCTCAGCATGAGATTCTTTGTCACGACCTCCTTTGATTCAAGATTCATGGTTGCCTCCAATTTCGTCCTTGCCATGCTCCCTTTCTGACAGTCCGTTCTTGGCCCCCGACTATGAGGTCTTCCAGGGTTTCATTTCTTCGTGTGTCTATCTAGATCTAGATCATGATCTTCCTCCTGTTTCTGGTCCGCCACAGCTTGAAGTTGGGCTTATCGCCTTGTATATAGTCCCTTCCAATCTCAAGGGATGGGATGGATTTTCGGAGGGGTATCTGGCATCCCAGATCCCTTAGATCACTCCTCTCATAAATCCCCAGACACAAACGGTGAAGGAAAAACAAGTGTGTGTTGGCTTCCTCAGTAGAATCAAATCTTGTCTTGGGTGAAGATATCACAATCGTTAAAGCTTCTGAGATGGCGGAAAAAACCCTTGTCAGGAAAGCATATGGAAGACATTTTAGCCTCAAAACCCTTCAGTCCTGGGTGGTTGTCTCGTGGGTTTCCTCCTATAGTTCTCTCCCACAGATTAGTTGCCTATAAAAAGGGTGGTTCATGATTAAATTTGTTGAAGTCTCTCAAGCTGATAAAGCGTTGCTGAGTGGATGGTGTATTGACTCTTCCTCGGTTTTACTTAAGAAGTGGGATCCCTCTTTTGATGCAAGTTTGAAAAAATGGATTCCATCCCTATTTGGGTACATTTTCATGGACTCCCTCTACACTTTTGGTCAGTAAAATGTTTTCAAGAAATTGGTAACTTGTTGGGAGATTACATATCTGTAGATATGTCTTTCGAATAGACAGGGGAGATGCCAATGGCTCGTATTCTTGTTTCCCTCAACATTAGGGGAGGGTTGCAAAAACAATTTAAAATGACAGACAAGGGGCACACTCGTACTTAAATTTTGGATTAAGAAGGTGTGCCCTTCAAGTGCAGATGATGTCATGAATATGGACATATTCTCAAGGATTTCTCTCTCCCATTTCGAGGTAGGGTAGATAATCCTCTCATACTCAGTACATGAAGCATTCTAGAATGAATGACAGCGATGACTCCATCTTTGTTCCATCCTCGATGGATCAATCGCGCTCTTCAGACCACCCTCCTCTCTCTCAATAGGTGGTCCCAACCAGCCACGAGCATGTCTCACGTCCTAGATATATTTCCTTGGTACAATCCACGACTGTAGTTAGGTCTGGGGTCTTCCCTCCTCGTGGGTCATGCATTTATCATCCTCAAGGCTCCTTTCTGGGTATGCATCTCTATTTTCTTTTTCCTATTAATGGTTTAATTCAATCTTTAAAGTATCTAAAAAAGGATCCCCTTCCCTCTGTTCAGGACCTCCCCTTCCCTAATCACTCGAGCTCTTGGGTCTTTTCCACTCTCTTTTCGTCTTCTCCTCCTTCAATAACCTCTTTCTCCCTCAGCTTGCCTTCTCCTCCTGGCTCCCCTACTTTGATCTCCTCGGAGGACCCCTCCTCTACTGGCTCTGAGGATTCAGCCATTCGTTTCTTCCTTTGAAACAAAAATATCATTTCCTTAGTGCCGGGCAGCTATGGTCTCGGTTTGAATCCTAATGTGCACTCGAACAAAAAGGGAAGAGAGTGCATCTCACATCTTTCAAAGGCACAAAGTCATGCACTAGTTGAAATTTCATATGGCAGACAACAATCCATTTTTGGGGACCTTAGAGAATCCCATGCCCCTGAGGGTGTTCCTCCATGAAGTTCCTCTCCTTCAACTACAGGGGGGTGGAGAGCACTCAGAAAAAACTCACCTTGAAGCAGTTGATCAAGTTGAATCACCCAAGTCTCATTCTCCTCCAAGAAATGATGTCTATTGAGGCTTTTGTGACAAGGATGTTGGACTCTCTTTTGCCTTCTTGGAAGTTCATAGGAACTGATGCTAATGGTCACTATGGGGGATTGGTGGTCGGTTGGAATACCCAGTATGTGCAATAATTAAACTCTTTGGCCCTACACTCTTTCCTGGGGGTGGATTTGTTGTTGGAGGGAGTGGGGATGGAATTCGGGGTTTTAAATGTGTATGGGTCATATGTTGAGCACGCTCTCATCTGGGAATCCCTCCTAAAGAACAACCTTCTTAAGGTTGAGAATCTTATCCTGGGTGGCGATATAAACTTCTCCATGGGGGAAGTTGAAGTTTGGGGCCCTTCTACTCGTTTGGATCCCCAATCAAAGTTTTTCTCCCACCTTCTTTCTGAAAATGGACTTATTGACATAGCCCCACTCAAGCTCCTTCCCACTTGGAGGAATATGATGTTGGGCGAGGCCCGAGTGGAAAAACGTCTTGATCGCTTTATGGTTTTGGCTCCCCTTTTGGATCTTCCTTTTTAGCACAGTCAATGGATTGGTAGTGGGGGAGAGTCAGATCACTCCTCGATATGGTTTGAAATTGAAGGAGGTATTTTAAATTCAATACAACCTGGTTATCAGATGATGAATTTCATAAAATAGTGAAAGAAAACTGGATTGGCTTTGACCAGAGCACTAGCCTCTCAACAATTGTTCAATTTGTGGCTAATCTAAAGCGAACAAAGCAGCTGGTGATCCCCTAGGCTCATGATAAGCGGGCCAGAGAGGAACAAGAACTAAGACAAATTGAGGCACAACTTGATCATTTATCTTGGTCTGCGGATGAGAGGTTTATCACATTGGAGGTCAAAGCAGACTTTAAAGCACTGAAGACCCGTCGAAGGAAATTGTTAGATGATCTTGAAATTGAATGGCATCTAAAGAGCGGAGCCATTTGGTTGAATAAAGGGGACGAAAACACCAAATTCTTCCACGCATATGCAAAAGGTAGGAAAGCGTCCAACATTATCTAGAAACTCAAGGTACAGGGGGACATTTTTGTCTCCTCATTAGAAGGGTTGGCCGAGATGGGCAAAACCATTTCCAATCTCTTTTCAAGGTGGATCAGAATACCAATATTGCAAAGATTATAAGGTTGGCTCTTTTTTTTCCTAGATTTGTTGAGAAGGAAGACAACAAAGATCATTTTTATGAAGTTACTGAAGAAGAACTCAAAGAAATGCTTCATAGCCTGCAAAAAGATAAAAGTCTAGGTCCGGACAAGTGGATTGTAGAATTATATTTGGGGTTCTTTGAGCTGTTAAGAGTTGACCTTCTAAAAGTAGTTGAAGAATCCAGAAGGAATGGGAGAATGCATGCACCTTTAAATTTGACCTTTATTGCTCTCATCCCCAAATTGGATGAGCCACAAACTTTCGATGACTTCATACCTATCTCTCTTTGCAATTGTCTCTACAAAATTGTGGCCAAAATCATCGCTTGAAGTCTAAAGCCCATTCTCTCGGGATCTATTCCTCATGAGATATTTTCTTTCCTTGAAGGCCTTCAGATTCATGAAGCAATTGTTGTGGCTTAGGAAGGCCTCCATAGTATAAAGACCTGCAGATCTCAAGGGGATATCCTAAAAATTGACCTATCCAAAGCCTTCGATCGAGTCAACTGGTCTTATCTCAGTCTCCTTCTTACTCACCTGGGATTCGAAGTTCCTTTATCAAATGGGTGATGGCATGCTTAACATTGGTCTCCTTTACAGTTCTTATTAATGGAGTTGCCTCCCCTTTCTTTCAGTCTGAGTGTGGCCTAAGACAATGTTTCCCTCTTTCTCCACTTCTTTTTTTGTTAGTGGTAGAGGGTCTTAGTCGTGCTCTTGCACAGGTGGTTAGCTTGGGGGATTTTCAAGGAATTTTAGTTGCCCCCGACCACATAATTACACATCCTCTCTTTGTGTATGATGTGCTCATTTTTTGCAGTGGGTGAATAAGAGATGCATAAAAACTTGCAGAAATCATCAATTTGTTTCAGATGGCCACTGGTATGACTATTAATGCTTAGAAATCCACCATCTCTTTTTCTGGCTAGGAAGTGGAGGTTGTTGATTTCTATTTATCCCTCTTTCCTTTCTTAACTCTGGACTTCACAAAAGGAATAAAATATTTGGGCTTTCATCTAAAACAAAATGATTATCGAAAGGTTGATTGGTGCTGGATATTGGTAAAACTTGAAAAAATGACTTAAAGACTGGAGCTTTAGGTGGTTGTCAAGGGCAGGGAGACTTACATTGGCCAAATCTGTTTTGAAAGTTATCCCTGTCTACTGGATGTCCCTAGCTTGGTTTCCAAAAGGGATTCTAGAAAAGGCCAGAAGGATTTGTTTCCTTTTTATCTAGTATGGCCCTCAGAATAAGTTCACTCCCCCCTGGGCTAAGTGGGATCGTCTTTCCCCCCTGAAATCCCTGGGAGGTTGGGGACTGAAAATATCTTTTTGTTCTCAAAAGCATTGGCAAAAAAAGTGGGATGGAGACTTCTTTCGTATGCTAGCCTTTGGGCCACAGTCGTGGAGCATAAATATATACGCCCAGAATCAATTGAAGACTGGATTCGAAAACCAGTAAAATCCCACCCAAATTGCTCCATTATATGGAAGGTGGTTATCTTCTCCTTCCCAGTGATCAATGATGGTTTAGCCTGGAAAGTGGGAAATGGTAATCGGGTTCGAATATAGATCCATGGACGGGAAGTGGAAATTATCATATTCTTCCTAATGTTTTAATCGAAATACTCCACACACAAGATATTCACTTCTTATCCCAGGTAGTGGATCCATCCTCCTCCTTTCTTTGGTAGCAAGGATGGATGAGACCAGAAGCATTGGGATTGGACGATAATATCTCCCTCTCATGGTTCAATTATATTTATGCACTCCAACTGGGCCATATTAGGATTGCCGAGAGAGAAGATGAACTAGTGTGGCAGAAGGCTCCTCATGGGGTATATACCCCAAAAATGGGTTACGTTTCCTTAACTATTGAACTCATGCAAAGGGAACCATGTTGGTGGTAGTGTGGCTTGTTGAAGCAGAAATCTCCTCTGAAAGCAAAGATTTTCATGTGGTGTGCCATGTACAATAAAATTCCTACTTGGGAAAACATGAGGAAACGTTGCATTGTCGGTCCTGGTTGGTGCCCTCTTTGTAAAGGAGATAATGAATCTAGCACACATCTCTTCTTCTTTTGCTCCTTCTCCAGGAAATTTTGGCTTGAATTATCATCCCTTCTAAATCAAGTGGTAGTTTGGAATGGGCTCACCGTAGATCTAGCTTGGAAATCTTGGCTTCGGACTCATGTCTACAAAAGTTTTAAAGCTCTTCCTCTCATTTTATACTGGGGTATCTGGCTAGCCCACAACAAATCCATCTTCTAACACTCGCCATCCCTTCCAGAAATAATAGCTTCTTAGCAACTCTCGATTCTCTCCCATTTCCCTCAGGAAAAAGACCTTCCTTCCATCCGCATTTCTCATCTTGAACACATCAATGACTCCAGGAACTAGGCCTACTTTGATGGAGCCTCTCATAATGAAAATCAACATTATGGTGGGGGTGTTGTATTGTTCCTCTCGGTAGATCACTCCTACAAACTTAAAATGGGACTGGGGGCAGGGCAACAACAACTTTGTTGAACTCATGGGTTTAAAACTTCTGCTTCAATTTGTCAGGGAAAAGGGGGTCTAATCCATTCAATTGTTTGGAGATTCCATGGATGTTATTAATTGGTCTCGGAAAGCTCAAATTTATCATTATATATTTTTTATGCCTATTTTGGAGGAGATATTCAGGTTTCTGGACTAATTTGATTCTTCTTCACTCAAACATGTCTACAGGGAACGAAACCAGTTAACATACACTTTATCAAAAGCAGGGATTCATCTTCCCTTTGGTGAATGACACATCACCGAAGCAGTGGGGGAAGAGGTTCTTAAGTACTACCGCAGGCCCTTCGTAGAGGTTATGGCTCTCCCATAACATTAGCAAGTTGAGTCATCAACTCTATCATCATCACTTTCATGCTCTAATCCTATTTCTGAATTTTGCTCGGTAGGTTCCCTAAGGACAAGTTTTTTTTATGTTGTTTAGCTTTCAAAAAAGTTTATAGTTGTTGTATTCTCCCAATTGTCTTCCGTGAGACTAAGGGACTTCTTCTGATGTGTTCCTTGTTTTGGTGACGACCTTGATCAGTTGTTTCCATGGATGAATGTGCTTAAAATCACCTACATAATGTAATTTTGTCTCTTCGAATGAATAAAATTACGCTTTTTTTTTTTCCGTGGAATTTTTTTTTTATATATATATATATATATATAGCCCGTAGATGTGTAGACCGATTGGCAAGTGTCATGTAAATGGAAGGAAATGTAAAAAGGAGGTCTCAAGTTCAATTCTCACCCCGATTTATCCGTGCCCCATGCTTGCGGACTGTGTGGACGCACCTGGAGGTTATAGAGGTAGTAGACAGGAATCGACCTTGTGTCATGTGAGTACGAGAACCGCGAGTTGTCGATTCCGCCAGTCACAAAATAAATA
>SNQJ01S0043403.1:35853-56596 GCA_010110895.2 Picea sitchensis | reverse complement strand
TATAAGTGGGCCACATGGTAACTTGGGACTTATAGCCTAGTCACTTCACCAATGAATAAAACATTAGTAACTTGGGCCATTATGATCAGTAAACAAGGTACTCAAAGCCCACTCGCTTCACCAACAGAGATCCTCTGCAAAAAATTATTTGTTCACTATAATTCCAACTCATAATTGAGGCTTATTCTTGGTGTTTAGTTGTCTTTGTAAAAGGGAAGTATTTTACCAATCAGTTCTTTGAGTATGAATGGCTACGACTAGTCTCTATTGGTGATGTCAATGAAAACAACTCTGTATTGCATGAACTCAATCCAACCTTAATCAAAATTTCATTAACCACTATCTTTGATGGTCTCTTGATTGAAAAACAAGGCAATGAGGATTGGATAGACACTTTCTCTTAAACCAGAGTAGCCAAAGACCAATGATACTTAATTGAAATTCTATTGGTTACCAATTGACTCCTTCAAATGGGCTTCCCATCACATGGGTTGCACTCCATATTTTTAACACTCTTCCATCACTCTACTTCTCATTAAGCAAAAGGAGTAGTTGTGACTATTATTCAATTTAAACAAGAAGTAAGGAATATGCACTCTCATCCACAAAGTTAAATGCAACTTCCCTTTATCCTTTACACTATGACAACAAGCAAATACAAGGATCTTGAATTAAGAAGGAGCAAGGCACTCTAACATATGAGATGTCAAACCAATAGCAACCAAGGATCTCATTCACAAAGTTAAATGCAACTTCCCTTTATCCTTTACATTGTGACAACAAACATATGAGATGTCACAAACATATGAGATGTCAAACCAATAGAAAACCAAGGATCTCTCTCTCTCTCTCTCTCTCTCTCTCTCTCTCTCTCTCTCTCTAATGGAGTGTTAGGAATGAATCTTTCACTAGTAACATTAATACACACACACACACACACACACACACACACACACACACACACATATATATGTATGTATGTATGTATATATATAATGTCATTCAGTTGGCTTGGGATAACTCACTGCGAGGGTTCCCTGCATTTATATTCAAAGCTCTGATTCGATCTTAAATACAACTACTTTAGGCATACATGTCATGGCTTCGAAAAATGATATTCATAAGACAAGCCTGCTCGATGTCCAATCAATTGGAGGAAAGAGAAATTTAATAATTTGATGGTCTCGATAAATTCTTGGCAAACAAACTCCACCACTCAACACATAGCCCGACACATCCCTTAATACAATCAATCATCAATCGTATGATCTCAAGGAGATGAGAAGCGACCTCCCTAATCTACATATGAACTATAAGACCTATGTACAACCTCTAGATATCCTCCAATTGTTGTGTACGAATCAATGAAGATACTTGTGATGTGTATGACTTCCAGTTCTCCTTCAATCATAGTGTATGACCATGGGGAATAAGAATGCATTGTTTATATGTTGAGTTTTATCCCCAACAATCTCAAAACTGAATTTGTGTTGTTTTTTATTATCCAATTTAGAAACCCAGCTATTAAATTGCAATGGTCATCTCTTTACAACTCTTAATCTTATTTCTAAGAGTAAAAGGAATGGTGGGTAGTTTAGAGCTATTGTTATTCACACTAAACAAAAGAAAAACATTTTTTTGAACGTAAGCTTTCCAAATGCAGATTAAATTGATAAGAGCCATGGATCTTCAACCTTAGAGAAAAATGAACAATGGGTGATATAGAGTTCTAGGTGTTCTTCATTTGTTCATGGAGAATGAAACCATGAAGGAATATGTAGGAATGTAGTTGAGAATGGATTCTCGCACCATTAAAATAAGCTTAGGAAATAATTTAAATACAAAGTAGCCATTACACTCACATACAAACTTAACACAAAATTACACATAGTAGTAAAATCAAATACACTAAGAACATGGACTTAATCCCTTAACTCAACTGCACTTGCTAATCCTAATGTTACTGATTAGTTACTAATGTTAACATTTATGGCCTCGATTGATCCATTTGGATAGCCTCCACTACCATGTATCATATGTTTCGATTTAACTTAGGGTGCCTCTGTTGTTTCCATAGTGGCCATGATAGCTCGGTCGTTTCCATATGTTAGCCCAATGGTTGACGTTTTTAGTAGTATGTCATTCATCTCCAACCCTATGCATTAATCCTTTCAAATTTCCCATGGTTGTTTTCAATGTCTTGAAATTTTGAGACGCTTTATTTGCATTTAGTTGCCAGAGTGAACCTTCAAGCCAGACACTTACCATGTTGTAACTCAATAGTAGTTTTTGACAAATCAAAATGATGATCTTCAAAAAGAAATTTATAGTTTGTGAAACAAACTTGAGTCTCTTTCCTCAAATGTTTGATCACAAGGTAACGTTGTTTTTCACACTTTTAATAAATGGCTAAGAAAAGTTTGCCCATCTTGTTATTAGCTCATATACAAATTTTGGGCATTTCCTTATGTTCTCATGATGAAGTTCCTTCAATGTTTGAATTTTATTTGGATTTCACACTTCACATATTTAGATTTTTGTATGCAACTCCATTTTTGGATTTATGTATGTGGTCCATGTATGCAACTCCATTTTTGGATTTATGTATGTGGTCCATCCAATCGTGCATTTTTAACATGTTCAACTTAACTTTAGGAACATATTGAGTCTTGTTTTTATGATCGCACATGGCAATATTTATCATTTCAAAAAAACCATTAACATTGCATAAACCATAATACTTATCTACTTGTGCATATGATTTTGTGGAAATCAAAACAAGTGCATTGTTGCATACTGTTTCCGCTATACTGTATATGTTCATTACTTTGATTAAATTAAAATGACCATTTAAGTACATACATTGTTATGAGTTTTCTTTTTTTTTTAATTTAAAAATTTATTTCAAAAGATTAATCTCCCAGGAAAAATGTGGTAAATTAGAGAGCACTAATCAACAACTGCTATCTGGTATCAGGTTTGCTTTATATTGCTAATATCTTTCAAGTTTGGTGTTCTTTTGTATTTAAGGGTTTGGAATTTTGATTTTGGGATGAAGTTTATTTTGTTTGTAGAGAGTATGTTGAGTTAGGAATCATGGAATAAAGCTTAAGCTACGATGAGCATATTGAGTAGGTAAGCCCTAACAAAATGTAAACCAAAAAGGCATTTTGGTTTGCTTTGGATGTATAGGTTTTAACAACTATGCCAATCTCCATCTAGCCTTTTCAATTATTGGAAGGAGACTGAATTAACAATCTTTTATCTATTTTCTTAAGCCATTTTTTCTTAGAAGTCCAACTAGGAAAGAAGACAAACAATTAGATTTCACAAGAGTATGTCATTCTCCACCTTTTTTAAATTAATGGCATTGATCAACGTATATCAACCACCTTTAATAATGTGGTTATAAATCTATATATAAATTCTTCTTCTTCTTTTTTAACTTTGCCCGATGCTTTCCAGATGTTTATAAAATTGTAGCTTTATGAAAGACATTTGGGAAATAGTTTAGATGCTCGATGTTGATACCCATTCGAAATAGAATACAATAATTTATACTTACCAAACATTATATTAAACAAATGTTAGGTAGTGAGGAGGTTGTCAATATAGCATGATATTTTCCAAACGCAGACTAGTTTAGTAGACCACAACTTATTTCCAGATACATTAGAATTCATTGCAGCGATGGTGAATGCAAAATCTTCCCACGAAAGAAGGTGAATGGTGTTAATCTCTAATTGGATTCTCAATAACATATACTGAAATGTGAACAAGATTTTGTTAGATGTGAAGTTCAAACTCTTTCTTGACACCCAATGTTATATTCCACATTTTATCAATGAGTGTCTATATTTGGGCCCTCGTCTCCACTTTCTATATTGAGTATGAAAATCTGATTGGACAACCTGTTTAAAATTTGCAACTTCGACATACATGTAGTACTATAAATCTGGAAAGAAAGAAAGAATATTTCAATATAAAAGGGTTCACAACTTCAACATGCATATCGAATCAGTTCGTTGGACACGGAAAGTATCATAGATCCCTACTACTGCCTCTGCCCTATAGACGAAAAATCTAGATACAAATTTCAACATGTTTAATAACATCATGTAGTTAAGGTGCATATCAAAAATCAATTGGGACGCATAGACGACATACTTGAAACTTCTGGTGACACTTCTTTGGAACTTTCGTATGCACCATTATTCCTTCACTAGAGTGAAATTGTTTACTATGCGAGCTCCTTGGCTTAAATAGACCAAAGATAGGTCAGGATGTGCAAAGGGGAATAGGTAGGGTTTAGTCATTATTTCAGTGGTGGAGGTCAACATTGCATCTTGGAATCGTCATTATTCCAGGTAATGCATGATGGATCCCCCTTCATCTAGTTTGATCCCATCCTACATGACTCAAAGGAGTGACAACTGTAGCATCCTGCACAACTCAAGGGAGCAACATATTTAGATGTAAATTCGCCACTTTTCTCAATTATTCAATGGTGAAATAAAAAAATGTAATTTAATTCACTAATGAAGGAAGCATACATGAATATTGTAAAGTGGATTATAGCTGAGGTAGACTTAGTTTTGGATCAGTGTAAAAAGTCAATCAGTGAGCTTATAGGTCAAAGAATTCGTAAAATTATCTACAGGGCCATTGCATCAATCTCAATTACGATGAATATAAGTGGGCCATATAGTAACTTCAGACTTATATCCCACTCGCTTCACCGAGGAAGAAATCATTGGTAACTTGTGCCATTGTGATCTGTAAATGAGGTACTTATAGCCTACTCACTTCACCAACAAGGATCCCCCACACAAATTTATTTGTTCGCTACAATTCCAATTCATAATTGATTGCAAGGTTTACTCTTGGTGTTTGGTTGTCTTTGTTAAAGGGAGGTCTTTTACCAATCAATTCTTTGAGCATGAATGGCTACAACTAGTCTCTCTTTATGATGTCAACGAAAACAACTCTATATTGCATGTACTCTGCCACTCAACACATAACCCTACACATCCCTGAATGCACTCAACCACCAATCTTATGACCTCAAGGAGATGATAAGTGACCTTCCTAAGACACATACAGACCATATGAAGTGTGTACGACCTCCATATCTCATCCAATTGTTGTGTATGGCTTTGTGAAGACACTTGTGTCATGCATGACTTCTAGTTCTCCTTCAGTCAAAGTGTATGACCTTGTGTTAAAAGTTTGAGTGGAATCTTGTTCTTTCTCATTGCCATAGCAATACATTGTATTTGGTATTGGTTTGACATATGTTGGAGGGGCTAGTCAACTCTGTAGACCAGACCTGACAGTCAACCAATCAAAAGAATAGTCGATTGAGTGTTATTCGAGTCTGTAAGTCGATCGACCTCTAAGTCGAATCAACTGACCTAGGTAGTTAGATAGTTAGAACTACCTTGTAACAAAACCATGAGTATAAATATGTGCATCCATGTAACAAAGAATAGTTGGCTTATCAGTTGTTTTCGATATCATAATAAAGTTCTTATTGTCGGTCTCCCCTTTACTTTGTGTTCTCTTCTTTCTCTTCTCTATGTGTGTGACTGCATATTAGTATATTGTTGTAAATTGCTCTATGTGAAGGACTATTGGTAACATTTGCATGCAAACATCTAGATTACAACATTGCTTCTATTGTCGGTAGTTTATGAACCTAAGTGTGTAAGATAATGCACACACAGATGTTGAGCCTGGAGGATACATGGAAGTGGCGGGAGAGAAATATCAACAACTACCTAAAGAACTACACACACAGAAATCGACTAACATTGGAAAAAACAAGAGCACATTTCTTCACAGAGGCTCACAAAAGGTTTATTGAATCGATCTCGGAAAAAATTAAAAAATACATTGATCAACCCACTAATGAATAAACTTACAAACGATGAGCAGTTAATGTCCAAACTGATCAACAAAGGTCAAACAAATTTGCATGAGTGGATTGAAAGAATCACCAAAGAATATTGTGAAGAGAAAGCAATCCAGGAATGAACATCGATCGACAAGATAAAAGAAAGGTTCTACAACGATTTCCATGACGGTTTTTCTACACAATACTATCTCTGTTGCACGAATTTCTTTTAGATAAAGGCATTGATCTTATTGTTGAATATTGACCTCCTCTTTGTACAACACCATTGAACTCTAATAGGGAAAAAAGAAAAGACCATTGGGAATTTTTTTTAGAACTAGACTGCAAAAATACACAAGAAGCTTGGGACTTTTTCTTAAAGAAATGAACATGGCAATGATCTACACCCGCGCCGACCAAGAATAGTTGGGGTTGGTGATGGGGGGGTAGTTGTCCATGGGATGCCTAAAGAAAAGTAGACCGATCGACCTACACCAAGGAATCACTATCCCAACAAGCAGAAAAAAGTCGACTGAAATAAAATGAGAATATACATTAGATAAAGAGATGCAAAGAAGAATTGCAACAAGAATGTGACATTATAAACCTTCAATCAACCTTCAGAAGATAGAATGGGACAAATGACGGGAAAAAAGAGAAGAGATGCGTAATGTGAGGGATCCAAGGAAGTTGAGTCAAGAGCAACCCCAGGAGTGGTAGATCACTGGAGCACTTGAGCGATCTGAGTTTGGTAATGACCAACCATATCTAGCAAAAGGAGCAGCCCCAATGACTCTTGTGAGGAGTGAGAGCTTGCAATTTGTGGAGGCAGTAGTTGGTGCCCTTTGATTAGAAGATGATACCAAAAGCATAGATGTAGATGAATCAGGACCCACATTATGTCAATATCTGATCCTCAAAGATGCAAGTCCCAGAATCAAAGAATTCCTTCAACGAAGATTGCATATTGATCAAGAACCTTCCTCGATATGATCTTGAATGGAAATTCAAGGCAATTTAAGATATCAACTTTTGATTGAGATACCCCCACTAGACCAGAGCTAGGTAGGCACTCATAGAAATGAAAGTATTCTCATTCACAACAAGGATCTCACATATGCTCCCCCCCATACCAAATTTACTAACTACGGAGGAAGATACACATTAAGTGAACAATTGTGATGAAATGACATGCCCTTAGGAGAGACAGTTCGTCATGTATATAGATAAAGGGTGTCATATGGACGACATTCTATATCCAATTAAGGAAGTTGAGGAAAATAAGGAAAGTCGGGAATTCTAGAAAGTAGTCGAGTCGTCGACTACCCCAGTTAAATCACAACCGATTGTTCTAGTTGAAGTGGAATCAACCATAAAGTCGATTTTGAAAGTTAACCAGCAGGATAAAACAAATCAAAACCTCCCAAAATTGAAACATCCACCTAAAGATAAATGGATCTTAACCATATTCCCATCTATGAAGGACACCAGGATCCCAAGTGACATTGGTTCATTTGCGAAAAATTCTAGGATGTTGTTGATATAACTGATGAAGACAAACAAATGGCTCAATCTAGTGCAACCTTAATAGAAATAGCTTTAACATGGTTCATGAACTATATTGAAAATCAACCACGATCCAAAGCAGAAATCAAGTCCATTTTCCTTTATTTCTTTAAAGCGGAAGATTTCAAACATCTAGCAGCACAAAAGCTTAAATAAATAAAACAAAAACCAAGAGAAACAGTAAGGGAGTATGACAAAAGATTCAATGATCTACTCATCCAGATCCCATATTCGATCGACGAAAAAATCTTGGTGCAATGGTATTTTTTTTGGATGATTGCAAAAAGTCCGAGGACTATTGCGTATGCATGAAATCCAGTTGTGTGAGAAAGCTCTTCAAAAATACCAACACATAGAAACCGATGACGACCGACCATCGATTTCAACATCGACGGATAAAAGATTGGAAGAAAAACTTCAGATGCTCCAACGGTCCTTAAAGAATATGATTGTTCAAAGAAGTGGCCTTTGGTGCTCCACCCATCTAAATGACGGTCACATAAAATATTATTATAAATATAATAATGCACCTGAAAGAGACCCCAATTTCCGTTGAGTGCAAATAGAAATTTACTGTGAGATCTATCAATCTCTGACAAACTACAGTCCAGAGACTGCTCTCACAATCTACGGAATGCCAAACCTAAGTGATGTTCTATCTATGAGGAGTCTAACCACTTGAATCAGGAATGCCAACTCAATGGTCAGAACAAGCAAAACTTCCATGCAGTATATCATACGCAAGCAACCAACTAGAATGTCAGCCAAGGAAATGGATATCAAGGCAGAGGTGGCTACCAAGGACATGGAAATTATAGAGGCAGATGTGCTCATGGTCAAGGAAGGACTTGTTGTTTCACCTCCTAGAAATATGATCATGTTAGCCTTAACTTCCCACTTAAAGAAAGAACTGAGCTCAAGTATTGTAACATATGTGGAGTAGGCGACCACTCTTTAGAAGACTGACAACTAATGTTTGAAAATAAATGAATAAGCAAACTATAAACTTGTTACATATGGTGCTGAAAAATGAATTCCTAAACTCAAAGAATTTACATGTGGTCATGAGATCTCAAGTGGGTCAAAAGAATTAAATACGACAAGAATCACTAATTCGACCAAAGAAAAATAGAAATATTTACCCTAATCCTGACAAGGAAGAAAAAATAATGTGGGAGGCACTATAATTCTTCAAGAATCATGAGTATGATATATTTTTCGATCGCGGGGACATACAACATAACGAAACTATTATTAAATACGTTGTATTAGAAGAATTTTTACAAGTTTTGAAAGAAAAATGGTCGTTTGGTCGACCGTTGGAACTCTTAAATATCTTGAAAGAATATAAATATGACCAACAACTTTATAAGAATCTAAGGCAATTGTCACAAAAAAAACCCACGACGATTATGATCCTCAAGCCGATCTAGAAATCGACGGCTACATGGTACATAAATTCATGGTCAACTTGAGGTCGCAAGTAAATACTCTTCCACATGAAACATGTATAAAATTGGGAAGACCGACACTTGCATGGACAATGGATTTTCTAAAATTGATAAACCAAAGGTTTGTAGGGCCTATTGTGACCTTGAAGAACGTCTAGGCTAGTACATTGGAAATTCTGACTCGATTCAACTTCGAAGTAATCGACCTAGTCAAAGGCATCCATGCATATCTAACATTGGTTAGGCACCCTTGGGGCAAAAAAATGAAGGCAACTATCTCTTTGGAGAGAGATAGAATTAAGCTCAAATGAAATGGTAAAAAAATTGTAATTTCGCTACACTCGAAGGAAGGCAAGCCATGGGTCAAGGACACAAAAGCCAAGAAGTTATACTAGATCATGCACACATATGAAGACAACGTAAAACCCAATGCCTTGGGATAAATTTTACAAGGTTCACCCTTGTCAATCAACCATAACTCAGATACTAAGTTATATGAATGGTGGATGGAAAACTACGAGTTGAAGTTACAGGAATGTTGGTCAATTGAGGCCATACCAATCCATCGATTTCAATCATGTTTTTCAATTAAAGTGGTACTTGTTGTGTACGAAAAGAAGATCAAACATACACTGACCTTAGTACCCACCGAAATAAAATAGGGACTAGTGGCTCCAATAAGATTCAAGGAAATTTACTTCCCGTCGACCCATGTCGACGAGGTGTCAAAAATAGTTGGATAACATGGAAGAACACATAATCTTGTACAATATTTCACTGGCTAGGTAGCCCGCTAGTGAGAAACACATGCTCCAATATTGTAGACATGAACAATTGCAACAACGTAATTTGTGGAACGATTTGGATGCAAAAATATATCTGCAACAACCAACATACCCAAGTTTAAGCCTAACTTTGATCTTGTAGCCCATATTCATTAGTGTGAGAATGAATGGAAAAGAATCAGCTATAGAGATGAAAAAAGAGTGTGGCCCCACATGTTTCCAAGTACATTAGATGACATACCTTAGAAATGGTATAAAATAGAGGAAGCATGGGGCGAAACATTCTTGTGGGTCAAACTTAAAGAAAATTTTATCAAATATTCTGAATTTAGACCATAAGAGGCACAATTAATTCAAGCAGTTCAAGAGCTAAGAAACTTTATTGAGAAACCAAATCCTGAAGAAGTTAGCAAAAGAGGAAAAACACAACGCGACATGGGGTCAACTTCGACTTGCAATTTTGTGTTGAGCCACCAACAAGGCAATCAAACAGTCTGTTGACTGGACATGGAAATTGTAAGTTTTTCTAGATAAAGATTTAGATGGAAAATCAACCACCCTCAAGTAAATTAGCATGTAAAGACCATTATGAGAGTATCCAAGGAAGAAAATAAAGAAAATCCAGAAAATTTAGGCTTTGATCTCGCCTATCCTGAAGTGAAAGAAGGGGAACATAACTTGATGAATCAAAACCATGTTGGGTGTCAATTTTGATCTTCTCACGAGCTCTCCACCTCCATTTTTGCCTGTTCACCCTTCACTTTTGTCTATTTTCACCTCTTTAATGGCATAATGTGCATAGAACAAGGTATACGTTGTCTTTTGGAATAAAACTTTTAGTTTATCTTATAAATGGTGATTTAAAGCTATTTTGCAATTTACTACCTATAAATCAATTATTACGAGAATTAATTGTATTTTTGAGTTATTACAGGAATTAGTGGTTGAGATACTTCCCCTCAGTCAGAAGGAGAAATTCCACTTGGAGCTATTTCATGGATGCCTCAAGATGATGAATTACATGTTTTTCCATTTTTATAGTGTACAGAGCTTAGTAGTCAAGCACCTGGTCAACATCAGAAGAATTATAGGAAATTTGTAGGCATTACCAGAAAACTTGCAAACTGTTTAGAAAGTATGGGAGTCAACACCAAAAATAAGGAAGCAGTTGAAGTCAGCCAAGAACTCAAGGATCCAACTCAAGAAGATCAATAAGATATTCTCCCTTGCGCTATAATGGAGATCTAATCCACAAATACTGAAATTAGTTAGACATAAGAAGGCATTTGATTTTCTAAAAGAATTGCATAAAGTAAAAGTTAAGGGATTTGTAGAGGTTAATAGAGAATGTTGTTATTTTCATCTCAGACATATTGTAACTTCTGAAACTGTGCTCGAAGATTAATTAATGGAGATGTGATCATTCCTATGTTAAGCTTTTCTTTGTTATGAATTTATTTATACAACACACCCCAGGAAGTGCCCCCTGGTATGTGTTGTGTTTTTTGTAAGTTGTGTTGAGGTTATTTCCTTTTTAGTAATCATGAATTCTACAATGTGTTTTTATTTCCTCGTTACTGTAATTTCCTGTAAATGTGTGTTTACTGCATTTTCCTGTAAATGTGTGTTCACTACGTTTTCTTGTAAATTCATAGTGACTGATAAATTCCTGTAGATGCAAGTTCGAATTCCTGTAGATTAATAATTTTGTTTTAATTTATAGTCAAGTGTGAATTTCCTTTTTATAGTATTCTACAGACATTAACCTCTTTGAGTATGATGAACAAGTTGTTTTAAGATTTAGACATTCAAAGTACTCAACCTAAATTGAGCAAGCTTTTGTCTTCGGTGTCATACAAACAAACTTCATGAAATATCCTAAAAACAGTTAAGTCTGTAATCTCCTTTTACAAACATTTTCTCATTTTCTTAAAGTTTCATTCAACTACCTTTCAAACACATAAGCAAAAATAACTTCTATGATCATAAATTTCAGATAACTAAACAAAGTGAGTTCTACAAGAGGCACACTTATGAGAGTAAGGATCAATTTGCAGTATGAGTATTTACCATCTGACAATTAAATATGAACTAGTTGATTGAATAGTTTTACCATCTATTTGTGAGTTTGGTTATTTAATTTATTTGAGTTCTGTAGGAGTTTTTAGGGAAGATTTAGAATCAATTTTACACACATTATGCTTGTGTCTCACAAGTTTACCTACCCGAATTTATAATTAAATGTTGAGGAACCTAGACCACTAAGTTATCCCAACAAACCCCTTGAATGGATGGTCATGAAACTAAAAATTACAGAGGTCGACATATCAACTGATGGTCGACCAAAAATGGATCGAGTTGGCAATTATTGGACAAAAAAGCAAAAGGCATAGACCTACTAAGAGAGCATCGTGATCTATTTGAGAAAAGAAAAAGGTAGAAATAGTCGACCTACTAAGAGAGTGTTGGGATGTATTTTCCCAAGACTACAAAGATCTAAAAGGACTCATAAAAGAGATGGGTGAGATGAAGATCGACCTCATACAAGGGGATAAACCTATTAAAAAACATTCTTGGAAATTGGTACATAAGTATAAACCAATTGTTCAAATGGAAATTGAAGGGATGTTGACTCCTAGCATTATCTATCCTATCAATGAATTTGAATGGGCCAGTCCTATGGTCATCCAACTAAAGAGTCATGATCCAAATAAATTAACAATATGTGTCAACTTATAGGATTGAATAAGTTGACTGTTACAGATCCGTTCCCAACTCCATTCGCTAACAAAATAATCAATGAAGTGGTAGGGCATGAGTGTACTCATTTACCGATGGATTTTCGGGGTATAACCAAGTACCCATTGTAGAGGAAGACCAGGAAAAAGAAACCTTTGTCTCAAAGTTTGCCTCTTTTGCACATAGAGTTATGCCCTTTGGACTAAAAAATACACCAACAATGTTTTCAAGAATTGTGGTGAAAGCATTCCAAGAATATATTTATAATACAATGGTTGTGTACTTTGATGATTGGACTATTTATATCCTTCTCAAAGATCATATCCAATGGCTTATAATGATTCTAGAAAGGTGTCGATAGATCCACCTTTCTTTAAACATAAAAAGTGCATATTCGCCACACCTATTGGAATCCTATTGGGTCATGTTGTATGCAAGGATGGGATAAAAGTAGACATGGTGAAAATACAGGTCATCCTCGACTTAAAATCCCCGGTAAACCAAAAACAAATTAAAATATTCTTGGGGCACACTGGATACTACAGAAAATTCATAAGGCATTGTTATGACATCACTTTTCCTATTAACGAGCTACTTTGAAAAGATGTGGAATTCATATGGAGTCGGGAGTGTAGTGAATCTTTTGAAGTTTTAAAAATAAAGTTGGTAGAAGTACCCATATTAATGTTTCCCAATCGATTAAAGAATTTTCATGTTCATGTCAATGCGTCAAACATAATAGTCGAAGCAATACTGACACAACTGGATAACGACACGATCAACCATCTAAACGCATATGCAAGTCAGAAGTCAAGTAGCGTGTAACGCAATTATTCGACCAGAGAGAGAGAGGGATTAGAAATGATCTTTGCTCTCCAAAAGTTTTGTCGTTGTCTATCGACAAATCCATTTACATTATATATTGACCACCAGGCTTTAAAATATTTAGTAAAAAATCTAGTGCATCAATGAAGAGTATGTCGATGGTTATTATTATTCCAAGAATTTGAATTCAACATAATTGTTTGACTGGTGAAAAACAATGTTGGGCCCGACCACCTGTCCCAACTCGAAACAGGTGAAGACCTAACATGGATTAATGATGAATTACTAGATGCATATCTGTTTCGAGTTGCAGCCACCCCTGTGGAGTTAGCATATATAGTTTAATTCTTAGAGGAGGAGAAGGTACCTGAAGAACTTCTAGAAAGAAAGAAAAATGTTCTAGTGACGAAGGTTATCTCGTTCACACTAATAAATGGGTTTTTATACAAAATGGGACCCTATGATGTACTAAGAATATTTTACCTTAAGCATGAACATGAAGGAATGATAGAGGAAGCACATGTTGTTCCCACGGGTGGCCATTTTCAAATAGGCACGACATCGAGAAAGATTCTCCACGCTGGTCTTTGGTGGCCGACTTTACACAAAGACTGTCGATCCAAAGTTAAGAAGATGTGATATTTTCCAACGGATGGGTCGACCATTGAGGAGAGATGAATTTCCCCTACACTCAGTAAACCCTTGTTTACTGTTTAATATTTAAGCAATTGACTCTGTCAGCCCATTCCCTTGAAGATCCACACAAACAAGAGCAAAGTATATAATTACAGTAGTCAAATGTTTGACAAAGTGGGATGAAGCAGAGTTAGTCGAGTCATGTACAAAGGAAATTTCAACCAAGTTCATCTGTGAAAATATTGTCACAAGATTTGGATCCCCTTTAACTATCATTAGTGACCAAGGCACACATTTTGTTAACAAAACAATCAAAGTATTGTTGCAAAAGTTTATGATCGATCATAGAAAAACATCTTCATATCATCCACAAGCAAATGGGGTGGTCGTGTTCTTCAACAAAACTTTGCACAAAGGTCTAACTAATTTGTGGAGTCAACCGAGACGACTGGGATGATAAGGTTCCAGTAGTGTTTTGGGCCTATAGGATTGCATGTAAGAAATCGACTAATCATACATCCTTCAAATTAGTATATGGACAAGAAGTTGTAGTACCTCTACACTTCTAGATGAATGCAGAAAGGGTGTCTTTTGTCCTCGGTTACGTTCTTACAATGAACACACAAGAACACTTCCACCAATCAAACAAGTTAGAGGAGGAATGACTTACTGCACTCCATCATCAGGAGGCCCATAAACATCAACAAAAGGCTTGGCACAATAGACACATAAAAAAGAAAGATATCAAACAAGGGGATTTGGTTTTACTTTATGACAGTCGAATCAAAGGGAAGCCGTGGAAGCTAGAAACTTCATGATTGGGTCCCTTTATAATTGAAGACATTCAACCAATAGATGCAGTTCAGTTGCAAACTTTGCAAGGGCACATGTTTGACAAAGTTTCCAATGGGGCATGTTTGAAGAAATATAATACATAACAAGAATAAGGTGTCTATTGGTGAAAACCTCCTTGGAGGCACCAATAAACAATGACTAGGTTGAAAACCTCTTGTGGCGGCCTAGTCCCAAATTAACTAAACTTTGAAAAAAAAAAGAGAAGAGATAAAAAGGGAAAAATAAAGAAATTAGGTAAAGAAAAATGAGAATAAAGGAAATGAAAAATATAGAAAAAAAAGGCAATAAAACGGTCAGTTATGAAGAGTTAGGTACAAAATTGTTTAAAGGTAGCCATATACTTAAGGAAATCATAGCCAACCTTGGCCATCAATAAGTACTAACAACAAATCCTATAGGTAAAAAAAAAAGGAAACTACTGGAAAGTTCGTCGACCAAAGCAAAGCAGTCAAGACCAATTGACAAAAAAATCAACACCACAAAAAAACAATTGCATTTACAAGGACAAGATATTTGACAATTATTAGATAAGCGAGCAAGGAAGCATTCAAGCAAGCGAGACTTAGAAAAATCAGGTGAGTGAGGATCAGGCAAGCAAGGCATTCGATCAAGTGAGCGAAATAGAAAAAATGACAAAATTAAGGTCGATCATTACAACATAATGGACCAAATAGTCGAGACCGACCAAAATAATCAAATCAATCTTCAGGAGACAATTGACAAGAGAAGAATTAACTGAGTTTACTGTCCCAACCAATCAAGGAAAATTGACTGAAGCTATGAAACTGACTGGATCAATTGACCTGATCAAGAAAATACAATTAAATGACAACACTTAGTCGACGATCGAAGGAAATAAATCAATTGAGTTGGCATGACCAACCAACGCATGCATTTGACTCGACCCAACTAACCAAACCTAGTAGACCCCACGTGCAGCCCACACCAAATAGTATTAATACTTGCAGTAAATATCCAGACACGATGACATGACTCTCCCATGCACGAAAAAGTTATAAATGGGGATGCACTAGGTGAACATAACACTTTGCTTTGCACTCCCAAGCGATTAAGAGATCGATGCGACAAACAAGACTAAGATCCCTTGACTGTGGTGCTTTCATTTCTTGAGAAATACAACAACCATATAAACAACCCAACCATGCTAGAGATGAGGGGACAAATGAGCACTGGTGAAACCCTAGTGGAGCCATGAACAAATAAGAAATTTGACAAAGCGATGGCCACAAAACTTGAAATTAGAATGTAGAACATTCAACAAGCCAAGATGGAAGAAATTCTATTGGACAAGCACAAACAAAATTTTACAAGCTGGGGATTGGTGGCAGGACAATGGAAAAAGGAAACCCAAGTTATGGACAAAGTCCACATTAGAGATTACTCGGGTGCACCACAAATCACATAATTGGGTGGATGGAAAGAAGAGGCTACAAAATATATTATAAGTCGATTCCATGAAGGAACTCTATGACTAGAGCAACCACTACATATCACAACTAGATTAATATATAGAATCATTGGATTGCCTCACAAAGGTGAAAAAGTACCTAAAAATTAAGATGGAAAAGCTCAATTGGTCGATCACAACGAAAAACTCCAAGGGGATGTTAATAGGACAAGTCAAGGAACTACATGCAAACTAGGTATGCATGATTGTGTCTTTATGTCTCACTCCATTGAGTCAGGTGCCCAATTTGAAATTAACCATGCTAGAAGAAATTGGACAAATTGCGGAAAGTGGGAGAGTTTACAATTAGGCTGAGCATCTGAGAGTTTATAATCTAGACAAATTGAAAGGAGTGTTAAAACTTGATTAAATCCATCATATTACCCTCGTTACTAATCTGGCTAGCTATGATCCAAATCATCCCAGTCGACAAGTTCGCTTTCATAGAAAAGGAAGTGTTGACTATGAATAATTATCAATGATTTGCTCACAACTGGTCAGGAACGACTCAATCCTTACTAGTCAAATAAATGTTCATGGAATGGGTCGAGAACTTAAAAAATGTATCACACAGGTGGAGAGTCAGCCAAAAAATCTGAAGAGCGCTCCCTAGTCCAGCACACATTCAACTCTGCATTGACACAAACAAGGTTTGGTATATCGATGATGCAGTTGTTCAACCTAAGGAATTCTCTTACCAAGCAACTATGGAGCAATTTTTTTAAGAAATATAATGCCAATCCAATACTATATTTCTTATTCCACCAAGAGCATTGGACTAGAATAATGAATTGTTGCTTCTGCTGCAAGATGGAGAACTTGAAGAAGAAAGAGAAGTAGATATTTACACTCTATCATTTGTAGTTGACCCAAATAGCCCAATCTCCTAGCCACATGAAAAAACATTGACTAGAAAGAAGAAGCTCAAGGTAGCACATGAAAACATCGAAGAGAAAGACTTCCAAGTCAATTTGAAATAAATTTTACAGGGCATAGACACAGTCGACTTCGAAGACCCAAAATTGAAGAAAATTTTGGACAAAATGTCTCAACGACTCCTTAAAGAGACTGTATTAAAAGGGAAGTTGACTCGACAAGAGTAAACCAGACTAAATTAAGCCTTAGGGTCAAGTGTTGGACCATATATTGCGGATGTAATGGAGAGTGCAAAGGGGCTCTTCGTCAAAGGGCTCAAACATAAAATTGCAACTGAAGCAAAGAGGACAAAACACCAAAGAGAGGAGGAACAATAACAATAGTCTAGCATTACTAAAACAGGGCACCCAGGGCCCTAGCAAGCGGGCTCGAGTCCCTAGACCAAGAACTAGGCAGACTAAGACCAAGCTAGTTGATGTTAACCTAACACAGGAAATGCCATTTGTCTCCCTGACTAAAATAGCTCAAGAAATACCATTTGAGGAGACCCTAGAAAAGAGAAGAATAAAAGAAAGAAGAACCAACTAGATATGTCCTTAGAGCACACTGAGTCGGATTTGGGGTATGAGAAAACAAAGAAGGACCAACAAGAAGAGTAATAGGAGTCAATAAAAAACCGCGAGCAATAGTAGTCTGGCGATAGCCATTAGTCGAGCCAACCATAAGATCAACACCAATCATCAACACATGAATCTCGAGATCAACATGACAATCCGATGGACCAGTTCATGATCAAATAAAGAATAAGGACACAAACCAAGTAAAAGACAAAAGCCCAGACTCAAGAACAAAGTAGCAAGAAAATTCGGGTCAACAATAGATTGATTCACCAGGGGCACAACAAGATCAATCAACACAACGAAAAGAGAAAGAACGACAGTTGGAACATGTAAATCAAAACAACAACACCAATCGACTAGCCAAAAGAATGATCAACAGATCAATCCAAGAACAACCGGTCAGGTCGACCAACAACAAGTTGAGGAGCAAACAAATAAACAAGCAGAGGAGAAAGTCAAAGACCAAGCGGATCTGAAGCATAAAAAGTCGTCGATTGAGCCATCAAAACAAAAAACAAAGTGGTCGACTAAGAAAATGAAACAAAAGACACCACTACCGACCGAGAAGTCGAAAATTCAAACACCAAAGTTGACCAAAAGGAACATTGATTAGAGAGAGCAGCAAGGAAATCCAAAGAAGCCCATAGTATACACAACCTTCCGACTAGAGAAAGAATCGACTACTCCAACAAATGTGACCTTCAACCCAACAAGGGCCTTGAACACTCAAATCTTTGACTTCTTTAATGAAGTCTCAAAGGAAGCTAAAGCAAGATGGAGTCAAACTTTAAAATATGTAGACATATTTTTTGTTGGAAAAGAAAAAGAAAAGGGCACCTGGACTAAATGCATCAATCTGGCCCAAGAAAAACTAAATATTGGTCTTGACAGCTTTGAAGTTGATAGAATCGACTCGACGAAACAATTAATTCAACAGTTGGTTGACTTGAACCTCCAAGTGCAACAAGAGAACAATCAAATCAAGGAGGAAAACATAAAAATACAGGAAGAGCACAAAGAGTTGCAGGAACGACACAAACAATTGCAAGAGAAAAACTAGTAGCTCAAGAAGAAAATAAGTGGCTTAAGTTTGACCAGACAACATCAATTTTGCAGGTGAAGTGTCAAAGATTCAAATAAAGCTGACAAAACTCGGATATGGACATGGACCAAGCATTGACTTTGAATATTGTTTTGAGTAACTGACCAACATACTTTGCCTCAACTTATGGTAAGTTAAAAGTGCAACAAACTTTATTACAAGATCTAACAAGCAGAAGGGACATAACGATCGATCCTTATGCGTACAAGGCACTGTTGGTACAGATTGAAGAAGAAAAGAAAGTTGAAGTACAATTGATCTAGCAGGAGCGACAATGGTTAAGGGAAGCAAAGATGACACAAGTTTAAGTTGAGAATGCTCCAAATCACCTGAACCAACTCATAAAGCAAGTGCAAATTATGGAGGAAAAATTTAATCCCAACTCGACATAAGTACAGAATACTCCGTTGGCAGACAAACTCGACTATTTGACCCAAATAAAGTGGCTTAGGGTGCAAGCACAATACTCAATTGATGAATGACATACTTTTGAAAAATACTTGCAGAAATTGGCACCTTGTATTCATCAAACCTCCTTCAGTCAACTCCAGTAGCAACCAAGGCCTTGACCACAGTCTGGACCAGATTATCCATGGAGGCCACGCTTCTAATTCTTCAGTCTGAGTGCATCTAAGTATAATTTTCCATCTCCAGGTCCATCCACACAAGCCCATGCAAGGCTGAAGATTATTATAGAAGAACAAGTCAACCAACCTGTGCACCAACTAGTCGACTGACCTATGCAAATAGAAGAACAGGTCGACCAACTTGTGCAAACATAGGAACCAACACAAAATGAACCAATGTTAAGCACAACACCACTTGCAAATGATACTAACCAAATTGCTTAGTATTTGACTGACAATTTTTTAAGCCAACTATCAATTTTTTTGCAGCATCGTCTGATGAGCTATCGACTAACATCCAGTTTCTAGTCAGAACAGTTGACGAAAATTTTCTAAGGCCATGTTGAGTCGGCTGACATCGCGACAATACAATCGACCACTCGAATGAAAATTATAATATAAAGTACATAAGTTAGGCCACAACCATCATTTTGTCCTGTACCAACAACTCAATATGTATGTTAATTTTTCTATAAAAGGAGCTCAAGGGAGGAAGGTAAAACTCATCTGTAAGCAAGAACAATTGGCCAAAAATTGCTCACATCAAAGGATCATGATAGTTGACCTATCTACATAGATATTTCCCTTGGGTGGAACCAATTTTCCAAGAATGTCATCAAAGTTTGAAGAGCTTCACTTGTTTTTGTAAATGAGAGAAGGACCTCTCCATCAACACATAATCAACACACCCAACCCATGATGGTGCATAGTTCAACCTAAGGTACCTCCGCAACAATTAGCCACTGCTCGAATTCAAATTAGATTCAAGGAAGGGGAGTTACGGTTGTTGTCCATCTGGATCAACAAGGGCCTGTGGCTGAGAGGAATGATCGAATCATTCTTCCAACCAACATACCCCTAAAGTAGCCAGAAGCACTCGACAAGAGTAGTGATAGTACAATTTTTGCAATCAAAGTTGTCCATTCCAACCACAATGAAGGATCTATATTGAATGAACTCATTTTGTAAAATTGGCACTTCTTTATAATTGTGTAAACGTTGGTATTTCTTCATTATAAAATGTAAATTTCCTCTTCTTTGGGACGAAGAAGGAATTGTTTGTGGGGGAGATGTTGGAGGGGATAGTTGTCTCTCTTGACTAGACCGGACAATCGACCAAGCAAAAGAATAGTCGACTTAGTGTTAGTCGAGTTTGTAAATCGATTGATAGCTTAGTCAGGTCAACCAACCCAGGTAGTTAGACAATTAGAACTACCTTGTAATAGAATCATGAGTATTAATATGTGCACCCATGTAACATAGAACAATTGGCTTATCACTTGCTATTGATATCATAA
>SNQJ01S0043403.1:11189-25665 GCA_010110895.2 Picea sitchensis | reverse complement strand
AGTAACTATTCCACCTAAATCCCTTAGGACTTGCACCTAACCTCATATATTTTTAACATATGTCATTTAGATGGCGTAAACCACAATAAGAATCGAACCATGGCAGATAGATTAATACTCCATTGATCTCACCAGTAAACCAAGGCCTCGTTGGCTCTCTTGAAGAACCTTCGAGAAAAACTTGGATCATTTATATAGTTTTTGGATTCAGTGAAGGAACTATTTTAGATACACAAGTTTCATATACTTTCAGCTAATGGCATCTTTACTGAGTGCTTGTTGAAATGATGGATTTAAAAGGGTCTTAATTCAACATGTATCTAAACAACTCAGTTTGTCAAGTGCTTAAATGAAGTATTCCTTTAATCTACTGTTTTTAGCAACTCTTTCCCTGAAACCTCTCAAAAAATTTGGCAAAAAAAAACTGTTTCCCACCAAACTAACTAGTCATTATTACCAGAGGGTCTTAGATGGACGTTTTATATCTTTAAAGTGTCCTGGTATCCCACAAGCCTTGTATTGAGTTGAGCTTGTAGGATTATTTCAAACAGAGATCCTAACATTGGTGCAGTCCAAAGGACAGAGTGATAGAATTTGTGTGCAAACGTTTTTGAAAAAACAGAAAAAATGGTTTAAGGCAGAGCAGAGAGAGAATACCGAGAGAGATGGCGCTGCAAGGGCTGGAGTTGATGGCAAGGTGAGATTTAAGCTTCGCATTTGCGACAGCATTATGTAATGGGATCGTGGACTGTGCTAAGCGCCTTCGGGAGCTCGCAATGTCGTTTCTGAATAGATGGTTTCTGGTGGTGGCGGATGGCGAAGGAGGTCTGGCAGTGGCAGATGAGGCGGTGCTGCGGGCAGATGCGGCTCTGACTCCAACTGAGTTGCGCCCACTTGAATGAAGTGCAGATCTGGCTGAAGATATAAGAGACCTTGACAATACTCGAGATGCCATCCTGGGAGAGTCACAGGAATCAGCTCTCCGTAAACACTGTTGATGCTGAAGGTTCCAACCCCGAGTTTTAAGGGTTTAGGGTTTTAAAGACTCCTTCGTGTTGTTTTCTACGACAGAGGTCGCGAGTTCGAATTCACGCTCTCCGTCCGTTGAGATTCGTATTTGTATTTTAAGTGGACCCCATGTCATTCCTCTAAGCACACTCCATCCCTCGAATGGATGATACATTCTCAATCGTGCAATGATACATTAATTTATATGTTTGGCAATGGTTTTAGATAGTGCAATAATATAAAATGGTTTTAGATAGTGCAATAATATAAATAGTGTGAGTTTATATTTATTTTTTTAAAAGGTTAAATATGAAAATTAAAATGAATATAATGTAAAGTAAACTATTATAATTTAGGCAAAGTAGAAAATGATAGAAGATGCGTTTCGAGTGAAAATGAGATAAAAGTTGCATATCAAGGGCTAGTTCTCTAAATCACCTCTAGTTCATTCCAATTGAGCATACCTTTTTATCACAATTAAACTAACTATCAAGTCTTTATAGGATTTAGAAATGGGAACAATTAGGACATGGGTGGGAGGGGAGCTTCTCTCTATGTTTTTCCTTCCATTCTTCTTCCCATTTAAAATTTTGATTGTTAGCATGTTTGTTACTTGCAAGACTAGCTTGTGGTCTAAGAAATTATGACTCAGGGGCATCTAAGTTGTCAAAATCACTTAGAGATCGCACCTGGCCTGGGCCACACCAACCCTTAACATGGCAGGATTTTTTGGGGTGTCTCCTCCCAACTACCGCAAGTTTCAAACCTGGCTGCCTTACAAAACGAAACCCTTGAAATCCAATCGCGCTAACGAGATTTGAATGTAAAAATTGAAGGACATTGGGGGTGGGCTTTGATCCACTTATGCGTGCACAAGTCACGAGACTATTTTTAATACAATCTCTCTAGGTGTAACCAGATGCTCGATCACTACCTCAAGGTGTCCCCGTGGCTCCAATTTAAGCAGCCCTCATTAGAATTGAACCGTGCCCAATGGTGAAAAACTCCTCGCTTTCCACCATTGGATCCAACCCCTTTGGCCTTCCCCCTTTAAAATGTTAATTTTACCTTTCTTTACTTGTTTACATGATGGCACCCCATCCAAGACTTTATAAAGGTACTTGTCTCTAATCCATGGATAATCTTCATTGGTTGGGTAGTTAAAGTCTCGCATAATTCCAAAGAAAGAATGTCTTCCCAACATGATTCAAGATCTACCCCTTTTTTTCTTTCTTCAAGCCCAACCAAGTGATTAATATGTTTATTAGTTGCTCATATGACATTGGATAAGGCTGTGAATTAGAAGTGTCAAGCATGGTTGAGATGTTTTTGAGTGGATGGAGAAACTCGCATTTATTTGTTACCTTCCCTGGTTGAGACTCATCTCTAAGCTTCTTAATCATGTCAATTGTATGTATGAAGTTCCTTCTACAATAAGGTATTGCCAACCCTTGATTTTTGTTAAAGACAGACCATTTTAGCGATTCGAAGATTTACTAAGTTATTTGTGCCCCTTCCTAGAATCGACAAAGGAAAATATGATGTCTATATTCTCATCCCTAAAGATTCCCTCAATCCTCATCAACCTTAGGTTTCCTAAAGAAGCACCATCAAAATTAAGTTTCATACAACCATAGTGGAGGACTGATTTGTAAACTGCATTGGATATGCCACTGGAAGAGTTCGTCACAACAGATTTTATAATATTTTGAAATCTTAGATTATGCAATTTATTTCCATAGATCTTGTATTAATTATTATTAGCTTATTACTCATATTTATGAAAATAACTAAAAATGAAAAATGAAAGAACAGACAAATATACACATCATCCACACAAATGAATACAAGATATATCCTGGGAAACCAAATATGGGAGAAAACCCAGCTAGAAGGTAAGGCCTATGCTCTACTCTCTTTTCTTCAGTTATGAAATCCAAGTACAAAGAAAGGGGCAATCACTATGGAGTTGCCTATGACTATGTGGTCAGGATGGCTACTGCAGATTCTTCTTTTTGCCTCTGTTATGCTCTCAAATCCCACTCCTTGGATGCTTTGCTCAACTATGGAACAAGTACAGTACCAAAGAATGGAACCATTCTCTTCCTAGCGGCCTAGTATTTAACATAGCCTGATAGTCATCTAGGGTTAGGGTTTTTGTTTGAACATAATTTTTCCAAATACAGTCAATTGATAATAGTCATGGATCTTCAACCTTAAAGAAAAAATAATAGTTGGTGATACAAAATTCTAGGTGTTCTTTGTTTATTCATGGAGAATGAAACCATGAAGGAGTATACATGAATACAGTTGAGAATGGTTTCTTGCACCATTAAAATAAACTCAAGCAACACTTTAAATATGGAGTAGCCCTTACACTCACATACAAACTTAACACATAATTTCACACAATAGTAAAATCAAACACAACAAGAACATGGACTTAATCACTTAACTCAATTGCACTTGATTATCCTATCATTAGTGGTTGGTTGATAATCGTGATGTTTATGGCCTCCATTGAGCCTTTTGGATAGCCTCCACTGCCATGTATCATACGTTTTGGCTTAAATTATGGTGCCTATGTTGTTTCCATAATGGCCCAACTAGCCCAGTTGTTTCCGTATGTTGGCTCAGTGGCAAACGGTTTTAGTGGTATGCCATTCATCTCCAACTCATTGCATTATTCCTTTCAACTTTCTCATGGTTTTTTTCAATGTCCTGACATTTTGAGACGTTTTATTTGCATTTAGTTGCCATTATGAATGTTCAAACAAGACACTTACCATGTTGTAACTCTGTCTCAGTTTTGAGAAATCGAAATGATGTTTTTCAAAAAGAAATTCAGAGTTTGCAAAATGAACTTGCCTCTCTTTCCTACTAAATGTTTGATCTCAAGGTAATTTTGTTTTTCACACTTTTAATAAATGGTTGAGGAAAGTTTGTCCATCTTATTATTGGCTCATATACAAGTTTTGGGAATTTATTTTTGTTCTTGTAATGAAGTTCCTTCAATTTTTGAATTTTATTTGGACCTTACACTTCACATATTTGAATTTTTGTATGCAACCCCGCTTTTGAATTTATGTTTGTAGCCCATCCAATAGTGCATTTTTAACATGTTCAACTTAACTTTAGTAAACATATTGAGTCTCTTTTTAGGATTGTGCATGATAATATTTATCATTTCAAAGAAAATCCATTAACACTACATAAGCCATAATACACATCTACTTGTGCATTTGATTTTTGGAAATAAAAATCGAGTGCATGTTCCATATTGTTTCTACTATAAATTATATATGTTGATTGCTTGGATTAAATTAAAATAATTATTTAAGTACATTTATCATTAAGATTTGTTTGTAATTTATGAATTTATTTCAAAAGATCAATGTCTTAGACAAAATGCATTAAATTAGAGAGTATTAATCAACAACTACTATCTAGCATTAGCTTTGTTCTAGATTTCTAATAGCAAGTTCGATATTCTTTTGCATTTAAGGGTTTGGAATTCATATATTGGGATGAAGTTTTTTTTGTTCGTAGAGAGTATGTTGAGTTAGCAAAAAGGGAATAAATCTTGAGCTACGGTGAGTAGATTGAGCAAGTAAGTCCTAACAAAATGTAAACCAAAATGGCATTTTGGTTTGCTTTAGATGTATGAGTTTTATTACTATGCCAATATCCATCTAGCATTTTCGATTATTGGAAAGAGGATGAATTATCAATCGTTTATTGATTTTCTTAAGCCATTTTTCCTAGAAGTCTAACCAAGAAGGAAGACAGACGATTATATTCACAAGAGTATGTCATTCTCTACCTTCTTAAATTAATGGTGTTGATTGATGTATATCAACCACCTTTAATAATGATGTTATATTATATTTTAACCTTACCCGATGTCTAGAAAATTGTAGCATTGTGAATGACATTTGGAAAATAATTTAGATGCCCAGTGTCGATATCCATTCAAAATAAAATAGAGTAATATATACTTACCAAACAATATATTGCATAGGGGTTAGGTAGCGAGGAGGTTGTCAATACAATAGGATAGTTTCCAAACGTAGACCGGTTTCGCATATCACAACTTATTTCTAGATATATTGGAATTCATGGCGGCAATGTTGAATGTGAAATATTCTGATAAAAGAAGGTGGATGTTGTTAATCTCTAATTGGATTCTCAATATCGTATATTGAAATGCTGACAAGATTTTGTTAGATGTGAAGTCCAAACTCTTTCTTAGCACCCAATGTTATATTCCACATTTTCTTAGGGAGTGTCTATATTTGGGCCCTCATCTCCACTTTCTATATTGAGTATGAAAATCTGATCAGACAACCTATTTAACATTTGCAACTTCAACGTATGTGTAGTACTCTAATTTTGTAAAAAAAAAAACCTTTCAAGATAAAAAGGTTTACAACTTCAACATGCATATCAAACCGATCCTTTGGACACAAAAAGTATCATAGATCCCTACTACTACCTCTAGCCTATAGATGAAAACTCTAGATACAAATTTCAATGTGTTTAAATAATGGCATGCAATTAAGGTGCATATCAACAAACAGTTGAGATGCACATACAACATAATTGAAACTTACATCAACACTTCTTTGGAATTTATGTATGTACCATTATTTCTTCGTTGGAGTGAAACTCTTTATTGTGTGAGCTCTTGGTTTAAATGAACCAAAAACAACTCAGGATGTGCAAAGGGGAACATGTAGGGTTTAACCTTTATTTCGGCGATGAAGGTCAACATTCTGCCTTGGAATCGTCATTATTCCCGGTAATGCATGATGGATCTCCCTTCATATGGTTTGAACCCATCTTGCATTACTCGAAGGAGTGATAGTTGTAACATCCTGCATAACTCAAGGGAGCAACATTTATAGATCCAAAGTCGCCACTTTTATTAGTTATTCGATGGCAATATCAAAATATGTAAATTCAATTCACTAACGAAGAAAACATACATGAATATTGCAAAACAGATTACAGTTGAGGAAAACTTGGTTTTGGATCAATGGAAAAAGGAAATTGATGAGCTTGGAGGTCAAGGAATTTGCAAAATTCTCTATTGGTCCATTGCATCGATCTTAATTATGTCATCGTATCAATCTTAATTACAATGAGTATAAGTGGGCCACATATTAACTTGGGACTTATAGCCCACTCGCTTCGCCAATGAAGAAAGCATTAGTAACTTGGACCATTATGATCTGTAAATGAAATACTTATAGCCCATTCACTTCACCAACATGGATCCTCTCCAAAAATTTCTTTGTTCACTGCAATTCCAACTCATAATTGCTTGCAAGGCTTATTCTTTGTGTTTGGTTGTCTTTATAAAAGGGAAGTTTTTTACCAATTAGTTATCTAAGCATGAATGGCTAAAACTAGTCTGTATTGGTGATGTTAATGAAAACAAATATGTATTGCATGAGTTAAACCTAGCCTCGATCAAAATGCCATCAACAATTTTCTTTGACGGTCTCTTGACTGGAAAACAAGGCAATGGGGATTGGATACGCACTTGCCTTTAAACTATAATAGCCAAATACCAATGCTACTCAATTAAAATTCAAATGGTTATCGATTGAATCCTTCATATGGGCTTCCCATCACATGGGTTGCACTCTGTCTTTTTAACACTCTTCCATCACTCTACTTCTCATTAAACAAGAGGAGTAGTTGTGACTATTGTTCAATTTAGACAAGAAGAATACAATTTGCACTCTCATCCACAAAGTTAAATCCAACTTTCCTTTATTTGTTACACTACAACAACAAGGAGATGCAAGGCTCTTAAATTAACAAGGAAGGAGGTGCTCCGACATATGAGATGTTGTTGTAATCTAGGGGTTTGTATGCATATGTTACCAGATGTCCTTCACATAGAGTAATATACATCAGTATACTAATATACAATCACACACATCGAGAAGAGAAGGAAGAGAACACAGAGTAATGGGGAGACCAACAATAAGCACATTGTTATGATATCAATAGCAAGTGATAAGCCAATTGTTCTATGTTACATGGGTGCACATATTAATACTCATGATTCTATTACAAGGTAGTTCTAATTGTCTAACTACCTGGGTTGGTTGACCTGACTAAGCTATCAATCGATTTACAAACTCGACTAACACTAAGTCGACTATTCTTTTGCTTGGTCGATTGTCCGGTCTAGTCAAGAGAGACAACTATCCCCTCCAACATCTCCCCCACAAACAATTCCTTCTTCGTCCCAAAGAAGAGGAAATTTACATTTTATAATGAAGAAATACCAACGTTTACACAATTATAAAGAAGTGCCAATTTTACAAAATGAGTTCATTCAATATAGATCCTTCATTGTGGTTGGAATGGACAACTTTGATTGCAAAAATTGTACTATCACTACTCTTGTCGAGTGCTTCTGGCTACTTTAGGGGTATGTTGGTTGGAAGAATGATTCGATCATTCCTCTCAGCCACAGGCCCTTGTTGATCCAGATGGACAACAACCGTAACTCCCCTTCCTTGAATCTAATTTGAATTCGAGCAGTGGCTAATTGTTGCGGAGGTACCTTAGGTTGAACTATGCACCATCATGGGTTGGGTGTGTTGATTATGTGTTGATGGAGAGGTCCTTCTCTCATTTACAAAAACAAGTGAAGCTCTTCAAACTTTGATGACATTCTTGGAAAATTGGTTCCACCCAAGGGAAATATCTATGTAGATAGGTCAACTATCATGATCCTTTGATGTGAGCAATTTTTGGCCAATTGTTCTTGCTTACAGATGAGTTTTACCTTCCTCCCTTGAGCTCCTTTTATAGAAAAATTAACATACATATTGAGTTGTTGGTACAGGACAAAATGATGGTTGTGGCCTAACTTATGTACTTTATATTATAATTTTCATTCGAGTGGTCGATTGTATTGTCGCGATGTCAGCCGACTCAACATGGCCTTAGAAAATTTTCGTCAACTGTTCTGACTAGAAACTGGATGTTAGTCGATAGCTCATCAGACGATGCTGCAAAAAAATTGATAGTTGGCTTAAAAAATTGTCAGTCAAATACTAAGCAATTTGGTTAGTATCATTTGCAAGTGGTGTTGTGCTTAACATTGGTTCATTTTGTGTTGGTTCCTATGTTTGCACAAGTTGGTCGACCTGTTCTTCTATTTGCATAGGTCAGTCGACTAGTTGGTGCACAGGTTGGTTGACTTGTTCTTCTATAATAATCTTCAGCCTTGCATGGGCTTGTGTGGATGGACCTGGAGATGGAAAATTATACTTAGATGCACTCAGACTGAAGAATTAGAAGCGTGGCCTCCATGGATAATCTGGTCCAGACTGTGGTCAAGGCCTTGGTTGCTACTGGAGTTGACTGAAGGAGGTTTGATGAATACAAGGTGCCAATTTCTGCAAGTATTTTTCAAAAGTATGTCATTCATCAATTGAGTATTGTGCTTGCACCCTAAGCCACTTTATTTGGGTCAAATAGTCGAGTTTGTCTGCCAACGGAGTATTCTGTACTTATGTCGAGTTGGGATTAAATTTTTCCTCCATAATTTGCACTTGCTTTATGAGTTGGTTCAGGTGATTTGGAGCATTCTCAACTTAAACTTGTGTCATCTTTGCTTCCCTTAACCATTGTCGCTCCTGCTAGATCAATTGTACTTCAACTTTCTTTTCTTCTTCAATCTGTACCAACAGTGCCTTGTACGCATAAGGATCGATCGTTATGTCCCTTCTGCTTGTTAGATCTTGTAATAAAGTTTGTTGCACTTTTAACTTACCATAAGTTGAGGCAAAGTATGTTGGTCAGTTACTCAAAACAATATTCAAAGTCAATGCTTGGTCCATGTCCATATCCGAGTTTTGTCAGCTTTATTTGAATCTTTGACACTTCACCTGCAAAATTGATGTTGTCTGGTCAAACTTAAGCCACTTATTTTCTTCTTGAGCTACTAGTTTTTCTCTTGCAATTGTTTGTGTCGTTCCTGCAACTCTTTGTGCTCTTCCTGTATTTTTATGTTTTCCTCCTTGATTTGATTGTTCTCTTGTTGCACTTGGAGGTTCAAGTCAACCAACTGTTGAATTAATTGTTTCGTCGAGTCGATTCTATCAACTTCAAAGCTGTCAAGACCAATATTTAGTTTTTCTTGGGCCAGATTGATGCATTTAGTCCAGGTGCCCTTTTCTTTTTCTTTTCCAACAAAAAATATGTCTACATATTTTAAAGTTTGACTCCATCTTGCTTTAGCTTCCTTTGAGACTTCATTAAAGAAGTCAAAGATTTGAGTGTTCAAGGCCCTTGTTGGGTTGAAGGTCACATTTGTTGGAGTAGTCGATTCTTTCTCTAGTCGGAAGGTTGTGTATACTATGGGCTTCTTTGGATTTCCTTGCTGCTCTCTCTAATCAATGTTCCTTTTGGTCAACTTTGGTGTTTGAATTTTCGACTTCTCGGTCGGTAGTGGTGTCTTTTGTTTCATTTTCTTAGTCGACCACTTTGTTTTTTGTTTTGATGGCTCAATCGACGACTTTTTATGCTTCAGATCCGCTTGGTCTTTGACTTTCTCCTCTGCTTGTTTATTTGTTTGCTCCTCAACTTGTTGTTGGTCGACCTGACCGGTTGTTCTTGGATTGATCTGTTGATCATTCTTTTGGCTAGTCGATTGGTGTTGTTGTTTTGATTTACATGTTCCAACTGTCGTTCTTTCTCTTTTCGTTGTGTTGATTGATCTTGTTGTGCCCCTGGTGAATCAATCTATTGTTGACCCGAATTTTCTTGCTACTTTGTTCTTGAGTCTGGGCTTTTGTCTTTTACTTGGTTTGTGTCCTTATTCTTTATTTGATCATGAACTGGTCCATCGGATTGTCATGTTGATCTCGAGATTCATGTGTTGATGATTGGTGTTGATCTTATGGTTGGCTCGACTAATGGCTATCGCCAGACTACTATTGCTCGCGGTTTTTTATTGACTCCTATTACTCTTCTTGTTGGTCCTTCTTTGTTTTCTCATACCCCAAATCCGACTCAGTGTGCTCTAAGGACATATCTAGTTGGTTCTTCTTTCTTTTATTCTTCTCTTTTCTAGGGTCTCCTCAAATGGTATTTCTTGAGCTATTTTAGTCAGGGAGACAAATGGCATTTCCTGTGTTAGGTTAACATCAACTAGCTTGGTCTTAGTCTGCCTAGTTCTTGGTCTAGGGACTCGAGCCCGCTTGCTAGGGCCCTGGGTGCCCTGTTTTAGTAATGCTAGACTATTGTTATTGTTCCTCCTCTCTTTGGTGTTTTGTCCTCTTTGCTTCAGTTGCAATTTTATGTTTGAGCCCTTTGACGAAGAGCCCCTTTGCACTCTCCATTACATCCGCAATATATGGTCCAACACTTGACCCTAAGGCTTAATTTAGTCTGGTTTACTCTTGTCGAGTCAACTTCCCTTTTAATACAGTCTCTTTAAGGAGTCGTTGAGACATTTTGTCCAAAATTTTCTTCAATTTTGGGTCTTCGAAGTCGACTGTGTCTATGCCCTGTAAAATGTATTTCAAATTGACTTGGAAGTCTTGCTCTTCGATGTTTTCGTGTGCTACCTTGAGCTTCTTCTTTCTAGTCAGTGTTTTTTCATGTGGCTAGGAGACTGGGCTATTTGGGTCAACTACAAATGATACAGTGTAAATCTCTACTTCTCTTTCTTCTTCAAGTTCTCCATCTTGCAGCAGAAGCAACAATTCATTATTCTAGTCCAATACTCTTGGTGGAATAAGAAATATAGTATTGGATTGGCATTATATTTCTTAAAAAAATTGCTCCATAGTTTCTTGGTAAGAGAATTCCTTAGGTTGAACAACTGCATCATCGATATACCAAACCTTGTTTGTGTCAATGCAGAGTTGAATGTGTGTTGGACTAGGGAGCACTCTTCAGATTTTTTGGCTGACTCTCCACCTGTGTGATACATTTTTTAAGTTCTCGACCCATTCCATGAACATTTATTTGACTAGTAAGGATTGAGTCGTTACTGACCAGTTGTGAGCAAATCATTGATAATTATTCATAGTCAACACTTCCTTTTCTATGAAAGCGAACTTGTCGACTGGGATGATTTGGATCATAGCTAGCCAGATTAGTAACGAGGGTAATATGATGGATTTACTCAAGTTTTAACACTCCTTTCAATTTGTCTAGATTATAAACTCTCAGATGCTTAGCCTAATTGTAAACTCTCCCACTTTCGGCAATTTGTCCAATTTCTTCTAGCATGGTTAATTTCAAATTGGGCACCTGACTCAATGGAGTGAGACATAAAGCCACAATCATGCATATCTAGTTTGCATATCTAGTGAGCTTTTCCATCTGAATTTTTAGGTACTTTTTCACCTTTGTGAGGCAATCCAATGATTCTATATATTAATCTAGTTGTGATATGTAGTGGTTTCTCCAGTCATAGAGTTCCTTCATGGAATCGACTTGTAATATATTTTGTAGCCTCTTCTTTCCATCCACCCAATTATGTGATTTGTGGTGCACCCGAGTAATCTCTAATGCAAACTTTGTTCATAACTTGGCTTTCCTTTTTCCATTGTCCTGCCACCAATCCTCGGCTTGTAAAATTTTGTTTGTGCTTGTCCAATAGAATTTCTTCCATCTTGGCTTGTTGAATGTTCTACATTATAATTTCAAGCTTTGTGGCCATCGCTTTGTCAAATTTCTTATTTGTTCATGGCTCCACTAGGGTTTCACCAGTGCTCATTTGTCCCCTCATCTCTAGCATGGTTGGGTTGTTTATATGGTTGGTTGATTTCTCAAGAAATGAAAGCACCACAGTCAAGGGATCTTAGTCTTGTTTGTCACATCGATCTCTTAATCACTTGGGAGTGCAAAGCAAAGTGTTATGTTCACCTAGTGCATCCCTATTTATAACTTTTTCGTGCATGGGAGAGTCATGTCATCGTGTCTGGATATTTACTGCAAGTATTAATACTATTTGGTGTGGGCTGCACGTGGGGTCTACTAGGTTTGGTTAGTTGGGTCGAGTCAAAATGCATGCATTGGTTGGTCATGCCAACTCAATTGATTTATTTCCTTCAATCGTCGACTAAGTGTTGTCATTTAATTGTATTTTCTTGATCAGGTCAATTGATCCAGTCAGTTTTGCAAACTTGGTCAGTTTCATAGCTTCAGTCAATTTTCCTTGATTGGTTGGGACAGTAAACTCGGTTAATTCTTCTCTTGTCAATTGTCTCCTGAAGATTGATTTGATTATTTTGGTCGGTCTCGACTATTTGGTCCATTATGTTGTAATGATCGACCTTAATTTTGTCATTTTTTCTATTTCACTCACTTGATCGAATGCCTTGCTTTCCTCATCCTCACTCACCTGATTTTTCTAAGTCTCGCTTGCTTGAATGCTTCCTTGCTCGCTTATCTAATAATTTTCAAATATCTTGTCCTTGCAAATGCAATTGTTTTTTTTGTGGTGTTGATTTTTTTGTCAATTGGTCTTGACTGCTTTGCTTTGGTCGACGAACTTTCCAGTAGTTGCTTTTTTTTTTTACCTATAGGATTTGTTGTTAGTACTTATTGATGGCCAAGGTTGGCTATGATTTCCTTAAGTATATGGCTACCTTTAAACAATTTTGTACCTAACTCTTCATAACTAACCGTTTTATTGCCTTTTTTTTCTATATTTTTCATTTCCTTTATTCTCATTTTTCTTTACCTAATTTCTTTATTTTTCCCTTTTTATCTCTTCTCTTTTTTTTTTCAAAGTTTAGTTAATTTGGGACTAGGACGCCACAAGAGGTTTTCAACCTAGTCATTGTTTATTGGTGCCTCCAAGGAGGTTTTCACCAATAGACACCTTATTCTTGTTATGTATTATATTTCTTCAAACATGCCCCATTGGCAACTTTGTCAAACATGTGCCCTTGCAAAGTTTGCAACTAAACTGCATCGATTGGTTGAACGTCTTCAATTATAAAGGGACCCGATCATGAAGTTTCTAGCTTCCACGGCTTCCCTTTGATTCGACTGTCATAAAGTAAAACCAAATCCCCTTGTTTGATATCTTTCTTTTTTATGTGTCTATTGTGCCAAGCCTTTTGTTGATGTTTATGGGCCTCCTGATGATGAAGTGCAGTAAGTCGTTCCTCCTCTAACTTGTTTGATTGGTGGAAGTGTTCTTGTGTGTTCATTGTAAGAACGTAACCGAGGACAAAAGACACCCTTTCTGCATTCATCTAGAAGTGTAGAGGTACTACAACTTCTTGTCCATATACTAATTTGAAGGGTGTATGATTAGTCGATTTCTTATATGCAATCCTATAGGCCCAAAACACTACTGGAACCTTATCATCCCAGTCGTCTCGGTTGACTCCACAAATTATTTAGACCTTTGTGCAAAGTTTTGTTGAAGAACACGACCACCCCATTTGCTTGTGGATGATATGAAGATGTTTTTCTATGATCGATCATAAACTTTTGCAACAATATTTTGATTGTTTCGTTAACAAAATGTGTGCCTTGGTCACTAATGATAGTTAAAGGGGATCCAAATCTTGTGACAATATTTTCACAGATGAACTTGGTTGAAATTTCCTTTGTACATGACTCGAATAACTCTGCTTCATCCCACTTTGTCAAACATTTGACTACTGTAATTACATACTTTGCTCTTGTTTGTGTGGCTATTCAAGGGAATGGGTTGACAGAGTCAATTGCTTAAATATTAAACAGTAAACAAGGGTTTACCCAGTGTAGGGGAAATTCATCTCTCCTCAATGGTCGACCCATCCGTTGGAAAATATCACATCTTCTTAACTTTCGATTGACAGTCTTTGTGTAAAGTCGACCACCAAAGACCAGTGTGGAGAATCTTTCTCGAGGTCGTGCCTATTTGAAAATGGCCACCCGTGGGAACAACATGTGCTTCCTCTATTATTCCTTCATGTTCATGCTTAAGGGAAAATATTCTTAGTACATCATAGGGTCCCAATTTGTATAAAAACCCATTCATTAGTGTGAACGAGATAACCTTTGTCACTCTAACTTTTTTCTTTCTTTCTAGAAGTTCTTCAGGTACCTTCTCCTCCTCTAAGAATTAAACTATATATGCTAACTCCACAGGGCTGGCTACAACTCGAAACAGATATGCATCTAGTAATTCATCATTAATCCATGTCAGGTCTTCACCTGTTTTGAGTTGGGACAGGTGGTCGGGCCCAACATTGTTTTTCACCGGTCAAACAATTATGTTGAATTCAAATTCTTGGAATAATAATAATCATCGACATACTCTTCGTTGATGCACTAGATTTTTTACTAAATATTTTAAAGCCTGGTGATCAATATATAATGTAAATGGATTTGTCAATAAACAATGACAAAACTTTTGGAGAGCAAAGATCATTTCCAATCCCTCTCTCTCTCTCTGGTCGAATAATTGTGTTACACGCTA
>SNQJ01S0043402.1:23178-41277 GCA_010110895.2 Picea sitchensis | reverse complement strand
CTCTTCTCAGAGATAAGCTGCCACCATTCTAGCGAGCCTTTCACTCTGTATTTTTACAGTCTCTGTACATTTTTTTGATAAATAGAAATCGTGTATTACTGTATATCTGTGTTTATGGTTGCATCTCTGATACATTTATGTTAAATTATTGAATATCTGCAATATCTCTGTGCATTTCTTTATTATATCTCCGCTCTCATTTCGTGCCGAAAATAATCCGGATCAATCATTTATAGTTGACATATCAAGGATTAGTAAGATTCGCCAAGGTTTCTACATTTTAAAATAAATTTCCATCCTTAAAACCATCCCTGATCCTAGCTGAACTATCGTCAATCAACTTCTTCTCCAACAAATCAATAGTCATCATTTCTTCACGACCACTCTCTCATCAATGACCCATATTATCCCTCACAATACTCGGCATTGGGATCCACCCCCATATGAACTACAAATCACTTTGACCACCCTACTCCGACATATAGATGAGATCTCTGGGCCTTTATATTTGAAGGCCAAGATTTAAGGGAAAATCCCAAAGGGCCCACTCACCCAATGGGACCCTTTCTCATCACATCGACCAATAAATCTTCACCACGTAACATCTTATTAAAATGTCATCTAGCATATTTACCAAGACATCATCAACATGACATCACTCTCCCTTCTTAGACTCGTTTAAGAAGGATGCCCCATGTAGAATATGAGTTGGCACCCTAGGCACATGGCCCCACCCATCTTCGTCACCTAGCTTGACATGTGACACTCATTCCATGTCACCTTTCGCTTCCCCAAATTTCCATTCACCTTTACACTTGGAGCCATCACAACTCGACACTTCAACCTCCTACCTAGAATGATATGGTGTACAATTAATTGTTGAGCACTTGGATTTCCCCTGTGCTAACACATGTCCATTTTGTATTGTTTGACGTCATCCTCGTCAAAACAACATCACCTTCCCTCTTGGCCTCACCGAGAAAAGACCCACTAAGATCTATGGTTGATTTTTCACTCCCCTCTCTTCCACCAGCAATGATTCAGAGTGATCACACACCCCAACCAATGCTCAAAAAATCAACAACTCTTCTTAATATATCATAGCCTTCCTCATTAGAGTCTCATTACTACATTTTCCTTAAGCACTCCGATGATTGTTCCCTTCGATGAAGGGATAAGATTTACTCTCCCAACCAAATCAATGGTTGTGATTCATCTTGATTCAAAACATAATTTTTTCTAGCGCTACAAGGGTTGAAGATCAATGAACCATATTAACCCACGTGCATGATCAATGGTTGTTGAGCACCAATTTTTAAACAACCATAAGTTTACATAACGTTTTCTAAGGGTGTCATAATGAGGCTTGTGATACCTTGCTCGAAATCTATGATAGAGAAAACAATGTTATAGGTATCCATGCCAAATAAACAATAAAATATGACAAAAAATTAAGAAAACAAGTGGAACATCCCCTATGAATCTTTAAACAATCATAACGTTTGCTAAGGGTGTCATAATGAGGCTTTTGATACCTTGTTGGAAATATATCAGATAGAGGAACACAATGTTATAGCTATCCATGCCAAATAAGCAATAAAATATGTCAGAAAATGAAGAGAAAAACATTGTAACATCCCTATGTTACGACATCAAAATAAGTGAGTATATTAGTGGGAATTTTTAATTTTTTTAAACAACGGTTAAGGATACGTGACAGTAACATACATTATATAAACACTATCAAATCTCATCACACCACTACAAAAAAATAAATCCAATTACAACACCACTATTATTCAAGATCAACCATATCACATAAAGATAGCAACATATCTACCCTCCCAACCTATCCTCACCTCCAAGACACATAATCATCCAATTGATTTAAACCATTTAAGGTCTCAGGGACTGTTATGAGGAACAAGGAGGTATCTAATTCCCATTAGTCAATCCTAATCAAGTTTAAATCTAACTACTTGTCTATTTATAAACACATCAAGATCATATATCACTTATAAACACATCAAGATCATATATCACTTATGCAAATAATTCCATGAGTTCGATATTCAATTATTACTAAATTGATCTCTGCGATATATCTATATTGATATATAAAACACCAACACTAAAACTTTACAAATTGTGATTAGTAAATAAATCCATTAATTAAGAATAAAAATTTCATTACTTAATCAATTGACCTAACAAGTATTAAATAAAATAATACTCATGCCGTTTAATTAATTGTCAACTAACATTTACCACTATTACTCACAAAAAATTATTCAAAAATCTAACAATAATTGAAGATTTGTTAAATACTACTTCAATCGTTAACACATCCTTAACAAAAAAAAAATTGTTGAGTTCTTGTAAGATAAGTCTTTGGAGCAAGTATACCTATATCCAAAGACAATCTATAGTCATGTTGATTGGAGTTGCAACTACAATGCCAACATAAAGAATGACGGAAAAAGAAAACAAATATTACTCAAATACAATTTAAATTATTGAAGAATTTTATATTTAAATTAGGAATTGAACGAGTGGTACTCCAAAAACATTTATAAGGATTTTATATATTTTAATAATTTTTTGGTGATTTTTATGGTAAAATAATTTTATCCTATAGAATTTGGGTGAATCATTTTTGAAATAGTGAATCTCGTTTTTTGGAAAAACCATGGAAAATTAGCCCATGAGCAAAATTTAGCCCCTAAAATAATCCATGCATTTAAGGTCTCAGGGCTGGCGATTGTTCTAAGCAACAAGGAGGTGTCTACATCCCATTAACAACCAATTCCAACATCAACTAAATCCATCAATCAATCATACTCATCATTTAATCATGGTGCAAGGGTATTCATCAGCTTTATCAATCATACATCAACATTTAATTCTTGGTGCACGTGATATCAAATTCTAACAGTCATTCATCAACATTTAAATACTAGTTGTGCGCGAGAGTAAACAAACTCTAGAAGAATCCCCTTTGAACTTAATTAATGGCGCAAGAGAAAACTAGTTACTAATTCATTCATAAATCGACATAATTTCATGACGCAAGAATTATTTAGCAACTTATTCATGACGCAAGAGTGATCAACATTAAATTCAAGGGTTCAAGAGAATGTAAATACTTCATCAACCATAGAACGACAAAGGTTTAGGTGCAAGTGTAACCACTTTATTTTTATGGTGCATAAGTGAACATCTATATTATTTCAAGGTGTGCAACAAATTCTATTACAACATACAACACCTCATTCAATGCGTGCAATTAGTCTTTGATCACTTAAGTAAACATGCATCATCATTATTCAATGCACGCAATAATCTAATTATTTAATCACATCATAATTCATCATATTTCATTCTGAGCAAGAAGTCTAATATCTAAAACCATCATTCATTACATTAAAATATTCATTGCACAGAGTAAAACAACTACATAACTCATCATGACAACTATAATTCTAGATGCCATATCAATCAATTAATAATTAATCATGCCTCGACATAATAAATGGTGCAAGAGTATTCTCAACCTTATTTTCATGACGCAAATACTATAACCACATTAATTCAAAGGGGCATTGAAATCATTAGGTTTATTCCAAGGCACAAAAGTATTCACTGATTTTAATTATATGGCATGAAGTAAACCAAGTCGGAACCAAGCATACATTTACAAATAAGCATAGGTCCACAAATTCTAGTGGCACCAGAGTAAGCCATTACATAATCGGTTAAGAATTAAATAAGGAGGATGACCATTCATTCCTTGCGATGCAATAAGTATTTTACTAAACCCAAATCTTATTTGATACAATAACACAAGAGTTCCATGGCAATAAGTACTCCTTTACAATATAAAAATCCTTCATAATAACCAATTAGAGCATTCAACTCTTTACTTAATTAATTAAGGAGCTAAGAAAGGTCTAACCTTATTAAAAATAATAATAAACCATTGACACCTATCTAATCATTAAATTATAACAATCATAACAAACATGAAGGGATTATCAAGTCAACTTACATACCCTATGACATCATCCTTAGACCCCTTTCTAAATCGTTGAAGGACAAGTAACGAGATCTTTAATATTCAATGCAATGGCACACCGTGGAATTTAAATTATTCAAGGACGATTATAGTAGGGTCTTCAAGATTATGTACATATTTATGAAAATAAAACAACTTATAAGAAAATCTGGATGTTAACTATTAAATCCTCACAATCACCGGTAGATAGAAGGGAGTCCGAAAACCCCAGTGATAAATAAGGACATGCGTGCACTTAAATCGTTGCAGTTCCTCATGAGGGTGCAAGCGTCAATGAAGTTGTTGGAAGGAAATAAAAGTAGGGCCAGAACAATTAGGAGAGGGGCACTCAAGGATACCCAACTCCCTGTCAGGAAAAATGTGAGGTGGGGGCCAATTTCTAGCCCGCGATTATGCCCAAAGCATGGTGTGAGAGGGCGCTCCAAGGGGCCCACCTCTCTATCATTGTAGGAGTGAATGGAGGACGAAATTGCCATTCAATTTGTAGGAAAACATAAAGGTTTTTATGGTAAATACGCAGGTAGAAAACCCCAAGTTGGGTATCTCGTGGAAGGTGAATACACAGAGATAGTTGGGTGTTGGGCGAATGGTTAAGACACGTGGTACTAGCATGCTGAGAGAAGACGGTGGGGAAAATCGCACAAGTATAAAGGAGGCCAAGGTAAATTTTACTGTGTAAATCCCTAGGGAAAAATCTATGGTGAAAACACATGGTAAATCACAGAACAAGGGACGAACCGAGCCTTGGGATCTCCTTAAAAACGCAATAAATAAGGTAAATAAAAACGATGGGCATTAAGATTAAGTTGTAGCTAAAACAAGGGAATGGCGGAGTCCTCAAAGGAAAAACGTAGGGAAAAATAGTGTAAAACTTAAAACGCAGAGATGAATTTCTTGGTTTTTGACAACTAGAAATCACAGAGGTGGATATCCCCAATCCGCAGAGGATACGAGCATAATTCGCTGAAAAATGATAGGAAAATGAAGGTGTTTTAATCCATGCAAGAAACGTATAGGATATTTCGATTCGCAGAGGTGGAGAAGGGAAAACGCATGGGGTTTTCATTAATTAAAAAAATTGCAGAAAGAAGCATGCCATCGCTGAGCTCTTAAAGGAATTCGCATAACAGAAATAAAGAAGAGGTAGAAACCCATAGTTTGACCACTGGAACACATGGTGTAGTCTCCTTGTTGGGCGTAGGCTGAAGGGGAAAACGTTGGAGAAAGTTTGCTCAAAATCGCAGAGGTAAAAAGAGCAATTTAGCAAGGTAAATAAATGAGAAAATTGTTGAGTAAAACAATGGTCAAATCACTAAGAAAGAAAGTAAAACTTCTCTGGGTTTTTTTTTGTGAAAATACAAAGCAATGGTTGTTGGGTTAAATCCTTTGAATCGTAGAGATTACCCCCCCAAAAAATGTATATACAAGAAACACTTAAAAATTGTGACTTCAGATAAAAATATAATAACTTAATACATTACATTTACCAATTCAATGAGGAATAACGTAACCGAAGGTGTCAAAGTCGAAGACATTATTCCACACTATAGCTTCATCCAACTCCTAGCTTGCTAATCATGAAGACTTCATTGGTACCTCCCATCCAATGATAGGGGTACTCTTCTTCCCCCTTCACCCTCTAACTCTCACAAGTAGAAGTAGAATACTCTAACTCCCAACTCTCCCCGCAAGGTAGAGCTACCACTTTCTTTTTCAAACTGGGTATCCCAACTCTCACAAGTAAAACCCGTCAAGAAATTCTGGCAGCATAACTTTACCAATAGTGGTCTCAATTTTTCCTCTTTACCATTTGTTTATAGGAGTTTTTTTTTAATGAAAAAATCATCTTGCACTTTTAATTCATTTTTTAATTAAAATTACTCTTAGATGTCTCTTTATTCCCTCTATTTCCCTTTTAATGACTTATTCCTTTCTAAAACTTAGTCGTGTTTAATTTATGAAATTTCTTTAGTTAGACTCAACTAGATACCTTTCTATGCTTCCACATTCTTTTTACATTTATTTTATTTATTATCTTAATTTCCAATTTGGTATTCTCTTGCACACATTTATAAAATTTAATCTTCAGATATAATTTTTACTCTTTCAATTCCTAACTTGATTTTTCTTCATCCCCCATTTATTTAATTTATAATTTAGTTTTAGTCTTCTTACCCATTTTAGACTTAGGCTCAAATTTTTAAACTAGGCTTAGAATTTTAAGAAGATCTTATAATTAATAAAAATTAGTCATTTAATAATTATTTTAAGTCCAACAATGCTAAAAAAAATTATTGTTTTCTAGGCACCTAGGTTCATTTAATCAATCTTTATTTTTTTTTACACTACAACATGCCCTTCAAGACTCACTCTGTGCTCTAATAGTGCCACTCACCTTTGATTCAAATTTTAATTACGCGACATGACCTTCAAGAGGCACTACGTGCTCCAAGGGTGTCACTCTTCTTGGACTGGTTTTGGTAGTTATCTAACCCTTGGAGTTAATAATTCATTCAGATGATATTGTCAGAGACTAAGGGTGTCTAAGGAAAAATGACCCTCCCTTATTGGGTGCCCCTTATAATATTCGTGAGTGACTGTCTCAGTATTCCCTCACGAGATCGTGGATCTCTCAAACTAGGTAATCGTTAACCTACAATTCGAGCCACGGTGGGGGTGTTAGTAGGCTATGGCAGGATTGTTGCCACACCTCTTCCTCAATATCTAATTGTTGTGCATGACCTCTTTACTCCTTATTTGATTCTAATTAGAAATAAATCATCAGCCTGCATCCATCAACGAAACAATATCCATGATCCACAAACAACATCATAATATACCCAATCATATGTCATATATGCATAAAATAAATATACCAAAACTAATACAGTCCACTCCTTGACTTGATCCAGAGTCCAAGGAGGTCCATTGATGTCAGTGGCATCTTTATCTATCAAGTGTCCTGCACACTTAGTGAAAACTTGTCAATAACATCTATCAATACAAAGATATCAAAAAAATAACATTATAATCCATCAACATCATCATAAAATACATAAGCGAAACAATATCCATGTGCTATAACTAGATCATTTGCACGCAAGTATCCTCAAGAAATAGGTCAATAATAGGTGCTCAAAAGAGCGGGATGTTACAAATCTTGTCTCTCTAAAATTTATAGATAACAAAAACTTAGAGTAGAAGGAAACTACAGAATTTGCTTTGAGTTGTATCTTTGAATTACATAATATACAACTTGTACTAAATTCAAAAATTACTTCATACAAAGAGATGAGTACATATAAACTCAATTATGTTCTCAATCAATTCACAATTATGATTCAATATCTATAAAAGTCCTAATTTTAGAGTATCTATACCACTACATAAATAGTTCTAAATTTTTTACAACAAATTCTGAAAGGAAATCAAATTCTTAAATTAATGATAAAAAACTTTTCCACATATAACTTGATATGGAATTTATATTTCCTCCTTTGAGAAGATACATTCTAAATTCTAGTGGAAATGAAAATAAATATTTTAAGTACCGTAACCGATGATTGTCAAAAATTGAGGTTGATCTTCTACTTGACGAACATTGTGCTACAAACCTTCCAAGATTACTACCCATTGACTTCACCAGTACCTCCCAACCAATGATAGGGGTACTCTTATTCCCCATTAGTTCCCCGAGCCACAAAGGGGACACACTTAGGAAACAAAAAATAGTATCTCCAAGCTTGCCTCGCAAGGTAGATCTCCCATTCTTTCTTCAATCTTGTTATCCCAACTCTCACAAGTAAAACACGGTCCACAATAATTTTGGTAGCATAACCTTACAAAGAATAAGATAGATCCATTTTCCTTCTACACCAATTGTTTTATAGAAATTTCCTCATGGACACATGTCCTTATGCACAAATAATTAACTTTTTAGATTAAATGAATTGTGATTATTCATCCACACACTTGTGACACTCTCCCCAAGTTGCACAAGTAATTACTATTTCTTATTTTATTTTAAAGACCAATTTCCCTCACATTCCCCAATGTGTTCCTATTTTTGCTCTTAGTTGTCCATTTGTTCTCCAAATTCTCATTTAATGAGTGTCTCCTAACTAGATCTTAGCAAGAATTGGATTAGGAGTCTTCTTCTACTTAGACTTAATGATAGCTTGACTTTAGATACCATTCTATGTGTACACCTATTCTCTCATATTTATTTTCTTTCCATTTTAAAAAATCCCTTGTATTATTTCCATGCACACATGTACAATTTATCCAACCTTTATATTTTATTCCCCTTTTTCCTAGAGTTTGATTATTCTCCAATATTTTAACTTACTTCATAATTCATTTAGTCCCTTAATTCAATTTAGACTTAGACTTAGCTTTAGACTTAGGCTTAGACTCTTATTGGGATTTATAATTAATAAATTCACTGTTTGATTACATTTTTTAATCCAACAAGGTCTAATTATTTAAATGTTTTATAGGCCACCTAGATTTATTATCTCAAGTTTTTAATTGCGTGACATGCCCTTCAAGATCCATCTTTGTTCTCCAACTGTGCCACTCACCTTTGAGTGGTTTTGGAAGTTTGTCTCATCCTTAGACTCAACACTCTACTCGATTGACCTTCTGGGAGACTAGGGGACTCTAAGGAATAATGACTTCGCCTTATTGCATGCTCTTTATAAGTCTTCCTAAGCGACTATCTCATTCCTCTCTCATGACATCGTGGGCCTATCGAACTATGTAATAATTAACCCACAGTTCAGACCATGGAGGGAGTGTTAATAGGTTATGACAAGGATGCTACCACACCTTTCCCTCAATGTCGGGTTTCTGCACATGGCCCCTCTACTCCATATGTGATTCATATTAACAAGCATCGTCAAGCCTACATCCACTGATAAAAACTGTGTCAATAATCCATATACATAAATCGTACTATAATGAATCATATGCCACAAGTGCATAAAATGAAAAACTCAATCAAAATACAATTCACTCCCTCACTCAATTCGGTGTCCAAGTAAGTCCATTGATTCCATCAGCATCGATAGTCTGTCATGTGTCCTACACACTCATAAAAAATCATGAATAACATATGCTAATATCTATGCATCAAATAAAAATAGGACACAACACATCATCATCATCATGTATAATCCATAATTGAAATGAAATCACAATGTACCATAATCGGATCACTGCATACAAGTGTCCTAAAAAAATAAGCAATAAAAGTGTGCTCGGTAAAGAGGGATGTTACAAACAGACCAAAAATTCAGAGGAAAAAGTGGCTATACTAACTTCCAACAGTCATATTCGGGGCTACACGCTACAAAATCATGTCCACAAGGGCTCAATCGAAAGTTGAAGGAGAGAAGAAAAATATGTCATGGTAAATTCTTGAGGTATGAAATAGAAAATCATTAAAACATAAATAACACAAACAAGACTTGAATTTAATCATAAAGTGGGTTATGCATGTTAAAGCGGTCCATTTGAAGCCTAAGGAGTTGAAATTGCAACTGCAAGAGCACAATGAAAGGTTGAGATAAAGGAGAATAATTTGGGATGATATTAGTCAACAAAGGAATTCCCATAAACACTTCGAATATAAGAAGAAGAAAAAAAACTTAGATTCAATTCTTTTTAATGAATAATCATTTCTAAATTTGTTTGGGGAAAAATAATCCCTCATGATTCCTTTCAGATTCTCTTTGTAACTCCCACGCATTTCTTTTCAAAAATAGAAGAAAATTTGAAATATGAAATAAGAAATTGAAAGAAAAAGAAATGAAGAGTCACTAAAATTGGAGAGTCTCCCTCTTGTCTTAAAACAAAGCACTTGTAGGATGTAAAATTAGACTTTTTCCCTCTGTAAAAAATATGGTACTATTATTTATGAGTAATAAAGAGTAGAATACATTTTGAAGTCATGAAATTTTGCAAATATTTGTGGGACTATTCTACATGTGTATTTGTGGTTTAATTTTTCTAGGTATTGATCATTTGAACTATTTATGTGCTTAGTATTTAGAATTCTTATGTTGTGATTTATTATGAGTGAAAGGATTATATTATACGTATCCTCTTCAAATAATTGGGATGATTTATGTAACATCATTTTTATAGCATACTTTGTCTTCCATGAACTATTTATGTTGTCCATGTATCATTTTAGGATGTACTCATATTCTAGTTTTTCTCCTGGGATTGGTTAGAATTAGTGATATTAGATTAGTTTTATTATACTTAGATTAGCCTTAGGATTATTTAGAAGTATTTTGGGGCCATTCCACGATCCTTCCCATTTTTCTTCTTTCAATTTTGAGCGACAATGAGGTACATATATTCGCGAGAAATGCTACACCAAATGAGATTATGTCTAATTGGGAACTGACATTGGGCGTTCTCCCCTATATGTTTGACAGACCATTTGGACCCATAAAAAATGACGTTTTCTATGGATTAGAAAATTTTTAATGAATTTCCTATAGAAATTTTCTAATCCATGGAAACTCCTTACCTTGAATATGATCCTTGGTGATGGACAATCTATGATAGCTCAAGCACCATTTATGGATCCATATTTAGCTTATTGGAAGAGATCACAAAACCCAAATATATGAGTTTTGTTCTCATGAAAGAAGATTTCTTTAAATTTATCAACAACTTCTCTTCCTTCAACCTTATCATCTTTAATGTCAAGTGTCTCAAGTACTCCCCCTCATCTTTACTGAAGACTAGTATATCATCCAAATATACAATCAAAACCTTACCTATAAAGTCCTTAAGTACTTCATTCATCAACCTCATGAATGTGGTTGGGGCGTTTTTAAAGCCAAATGGAATAAAAAACCACTCATACAATCCTTAATTTATCTTGAATGATGTTTTCAATTCATCTCCTTCTCTCATCCTTATCTCATGATAACCACTTTTCATATATATCTTAGAAAAATAACTCGCTCCACATAAGCAATCGATCAAATCATCTATTCTGGGTAAATGAAATATGTACCTAATGGTTATCTTGTTGATGGTTTTGGAATCCGTGCACATTGCCCATCCGCCATCCTTATTAGGACTCAATACAGTTGATATTGCACATGGGCTTAACATCTCCCTGACTAAACCCTTTTCTAACAAATCTTCGACCTGATCCTTGACCTCTTCATTCTCTTGAGGTGTAAACCTGTATGCTTCTTTGTTTGGAAAAATGAATCCTCGAATAAGGTCAATGTGGTGACTGATTCTCCTAATGGGTGGAAATGAGCAAGGTAGCTCGTCCACCACTATATTAGCAAAAGTTTCCAGTAGTTCCTAAATTTCTTCAAGAAGATGATCCATAGTAGTGCTTGTAAGGATCACTCTAGGCCTTCTCGCTACAACAAACTTCATGTCCTATTCCTTCTTGACTTCATTCAATATCTCCTTCCCACTCATGAGCAGTATTCTCATGTTGGCTTCTTCCTTCCCCTTCTTATCCTCTATTGGCAATAACATGTATGTCCTACCATTCTTCTCTAGGGTGTAAGTGTTTTTCCTCCCATCATGTATGACATTTCTTTCAAACTGCCATGGTCTTCCCAACAAAACATGACAGACATCTGTGGGTATTACATCACATAAAATATCATATCTGTATCCTCTTATTTTAAATTCAACTTGGCATTATTTACTTACCATTACCTAGTGTCCTTTTTACACCCATGATACCTTATATGGATTTGAATGTACACTTGTTTCCAGCTCTATTTTTTCCACCATCTCTGTGAATACTAGATTATCATTGCTTCCACTTTCTATAATCACCTTGTAAACACTATCCTTGGTATTGCAAGCACTAGTCCTAAACAAATTGTTTCTCTATACTGGTGCTTCCACCCCCTTCTCCGGTTTCAAGAGATTTTTCCTCATCATGAGGGATTTTCCATCTTCAACAGCTTCTACCTCAACATTTCTTCTTTGTGCTTAAGAAATTTGAGCTTCTCCTCCTTCTTTCTTTTTCTTGGGGCATTCCCAAGACATACACACTATCTTTACACAAGCATAACATCTTATCTCTCCTCCTCTACCTCTTCCTCTTCCCCGAGGAAAATAATTTCTTCCACCGTAGTGTATCCCTTGGGAACTTCCTCCTCTCTATGTATGACTGTGAAACATTCCAATCTCAGCTTTGGGATTTTAAGCCTTTTCATGGAGAATTCCCTTACATCTATGTGGGATTACTTCCATGCTTCTTTGGCTTTCTTTTCTGACCAATTTATCTTCTGATTTCAGGGAAACCTGATAAGAATCTTCAACTATCCTCATAGTCACAATGATGTTTTCATCCTAGATTTCATATCTTAGGCCACTACTGTATCTGGAAACCTTCTCTTCTTAACTTTCAGGGTGACCAACTCTGATGTTCATCCTATAGGACTCTTATGTATACTCTTTTACTATCAAACCCTAATGTCTCAAGCTCTGCGGTCTCTTGAACAGATTTATTTGATGGTCTTTGGGTATGAATTTAGCCTTTAGCTTGGCTACCATTCTGTCCCAAATTTTAATTTTCGGTTTGTCTTTGTTTATCCTGTCAGCCTATAGTTCATCCCACCACAGTATTGCATGTACTTTTAGCCTTGTGACAACATTTTTTACCTTCTTCTCATCTTTGACCTCCTCATAGTCGAAATATTTGTCCATTTCTTTTATTAAATCCAACAACTCTTCCACATCAAAATTACCTTCATACATTGGGATTTACATTTTTGTTGTTGCACCCATTTTTAAAATAGATCTCAACAAGTGTTGTTCTACAACATCTTCTCCTGCAGCTCCTTCAACTTCTACTTCTTCACTTTCGACCTCATTGATGTCACCTACATCTGGTTCTCTCCTCTCTGTTATTTCCATGGCATCTAGACTTGCACAAAGTCTCCTCATTTCCTCCATTATTGGATTTGCTACAAGTATGTCCCTCCATCTTCTTGGCAGCATGGTGATATAATTTCTTCACAGAGAGCTTAAATTATGGCTCTGATACCACTTGGTGAAAGCCCCCCTATGCTCCTGAGGTCCGCTCGACCTCCCAGTCAAGGATCACTCAAATTCAGAGTCATATCGACTCTTAGGCTCTTGCAAACTCCCCAAACCAATTTAGATGGGCCCCTTTTTGTTCCTTGTGTAGGTTCTACAAAACCCGTGGGTGTTTTCTTGGCCCTTTTTCCCTTTTAATTTTTTTAAAAATTATCGAGAACTAGCTCCTTTCACCTGGTGCTAATAGCATGTGACTCAGGGCTATGACTGAGGTGCTAATCCAAAGCTACTTAACTTCAGCCTCCGGGACTTCTAACACCTAAACTTACTCCAATTCCCTGAAGTACTCTGTCACGGAAGCTACAGATCGTGCCACATGTTTGCCTCCAAGCAACAGTCAGGATGAGTCCTCGCCTCTAGGACTTCAGATGAATTTCCATCAACAATCCGCCTTGATCTTTCTCTTGGAGTTCTCTAGCTCCGAATACCCAATCTGTCGACGTGTGTCTCCTCCATGATGACCGCCTGTGGTGTACTCTAGCCTTCGAGCTTTGGGAGTTCTTGCTCCACTGCACAAGATTTATCCCACTTGTCTCAGTGATTTCGCAGTCATGATTTCTTCATTTCTCCCGGACGTCTGAATCTATTGACACTTGTCCAGTGTGGAATGAACAGTCACAACCTTCCCTCCTCTTCGAGACTTTGGATATCCCAATTCCTTCACACCTTCTAAATTCCTAGATGCACTAAGTGACGGAGGATCGGGAAGGCTATCCTTCGTGTAATTATCTCACATCTAGAAATCATTAGCTTCATGGAGATATCCCACGAGATCTCCACCATAGGTTCTTCGACTCTTCCCGTTGGGGAATTACCATTGTTGGCCCTCCTGAGATTAACTTTCCAAGGTATATGGGACCTTTCTCTATCCTTTTGGTGCGCTCCTAGCACACTGTAAAACGCTGGAAATTAGAAACTTTCTAAGTTTCCTTCCTCGATACGAATGGTTTCTATCTCTCCTCGACTTAGGTTCTAGAGGTATATGAGACCTCTCCCTCCCCTCTGAGAACTCCCTTCGAATGTTTAGGCGTTAGAACTTAGAAAAATTTCTAAGTCTTTTCTCCTTAATGCTAAGATCACAATCTCTCCTAAGCTTGTTCCTCTAAGGTTTTAGAACCTTGGGCGCACACCTTACGACCTTGGAACTCTTTAACTCTTTATTGTTCTCTCCTTAACCAAGATTTTGGGAATGAATCAACATGTGCACACCTTGTGTGGATTTCTTCTTTCTCTGCACTACTGCTATCGAAGATTCAACGTTATCTCTCGTGAGCTTCTCTGAGCTAAACTTAACTCTATCAACGCACTCATTTCAGACAATGTGAACTCATCGCACTAGCTCTCAGAAGAGAAACAATTGAAACATATTCTAATCCTACACACTCATGTATTTAACCATAAAATGCACTGACAAGCACAAGAACAATTATAATGAGAGAATTTAAATGCACAAAAATCATACCATTCATTTAGATAAACACAGTAACAACAATACCAAATATTTGTATTAAAGGTTCTCTGTTCTATTCATTTAAGTGATAATATACTTAGACACAAAAAGTCCTCCACTGCTCCTTCAACACTCATACAATTCTCTCTGGCTCTCAACAACATCAACTCTTTTTTTTTTAGAAATGGCAACTATCAGAAATAAGCAACAACCAACTTTCATAAAAAAAAAAGTGATGAGTAACAACCCCTTGGTTGGGAATATGATGAAAACATATATACAATAGATGATATATTGAGCATTTACCCCCAGCAACCTAAATGTTATCCTATCAGGATTAATGCATCCATCTACTAAGGACTTATGGATTTAATAGCATTTACAAAAAAAGATAAGGGTTGATTCACAACCTCTGTACAATACATCCTTTACATTAAAGTGATACTGATTTGAGAGGATCTTTGGGGATATCCTCAGCCTCCAATCATTAATTACATTTCTTTTGATATAATTTCAAATTCAAAAAGGTGTTCTTTCCTTTGTAGAATCCAAATTAGCTCCATATATACACTGGTTAATGGGTTGTCCTCCAGCCTATCCTCCTCTTTTATTGAATATGTAGATGCTCCTACATCACAAAGATCATAAATGAATAATCAATACATGTGAGACACAATTTCAGTTCTATAATCTTGTTAACATCATAAATCCTTAGGGAAAAACCAACACTCCCATCCAACACAATATCACCAAAATATGAGGACAACCTTGGCCTCCAAATTCACAAAAACTAAGAACAACCATGTTCTCCAATAACCATACAAACTAGAAAACCAAACCTCAAAAATATCCCTCGGAATCTCCTCTGCACACGAATCTGATATTGACCACCTGTATGGCCTGCTGGTGTCACCTGTCAGCCTTTACAAATCTATAACTACCCAAAAAAAAAGATACACGATTTACCTTAATCGCAACCCACATATATACATTGTTCCACTGCAATTCGCTTATACCCTATAGACGATTTGTCCTTCGGCAACCTACGCCTATACTCGTTTCATCCTCCTGCACACAACTATTGTATGAAAAATTTGATCGCTATGTGTGACCGTCTTCACTTCCCTCTCCTAAGCCATATTATCCACCTGCATAATTTCCCTTTGTTGAGATCACCAAGCCTCCTAACACAAGTCCAAACTCACTTATGCTAGCTCCATCATGTCTCCACACACTCTAAATGTTGTGTAATGTGGCACTGACCTCTCTCCTTTATATACAAGTCTTATGGGTCAATATAAAACCCCCTCCATAAGTCAACATCAATTTAGTGTTTTTGAACACAAGCCCACAAAGCTCATCATCAAACCTTTGAATCCCCCACTCAAATCCAAGGGGGTTTACACCAAACCGAAAGTATGATGTGGTGCCCATGATGATTAACACATGTCCAACACCTATGTTCATGTGAGAATACATACCCAAAGCTACAAAAATCAACATGTAGTTGGTCGGAGTTGGTTCATATTTAATGTTGATTTTCTTCTTAGTACCTAATCATCGTTTTGCACTCCATTGGGAAAAGACTAACTTCCATGAAGACGATAAGATAGGGTGTATTGTCTTTAATTTTGAGATTATATGTTATAAAATTATTTTTCATTTACTCTATTTTTGTCCATGATTTTGTAGATATACTACATCCAAAACTTCACACCCATATAACATAACTAGAGTGGAAGAGTTATTTCTTATCACACAACCAAATTTCCCCCAATCTACACTTGCTTTCAGATCATATACTAAACTATCATAGTGATCTTTTTATATTTGATTATCACAACCTTATTTTTGTTACTCCATAGGGAAAAGACTAGCTTCAATGAGGAGGATAGGATAGGGTGTATTGTCTTTAATTTTGAGATTATAAGTTATCAAATTATTTTTGATTTACTTTATTTTTCTCCATGATTCTGTAGAGACATTACATCCTAAACTTCATATCCAATAACATAAACCAAGTCGAAGATTTATTTCTTATCATACAACGAGATGTCTACCAATCTCTATTTTCTTTGAGTTACTATACTAAACTATCATAGTGATCTTTTTATATTTGATTATCACAACCTTCTTTTTGTTACTCCATAGGGAAAAGACTAGCTTCCATGAGAATAAGATAGTGTGTATTGTCTTTAATTTTGAGATTATAAGTTATAAAATTATTTTTGATTTACCAACCAAATGTCGGCCAATCCACACTTTCTTTCGGTTCTTATACTAAACTATCATAGTGAACTTTTTATATTTGATTATCTACTTTTCTCCATGATTTCGTAGAGACACTACATCCCAAACTTCACATCCATATAACATAATTAGAGTGGAAGAGTTATTTCTTATTAGACAACCAAATGTTCGTCAATCTACACTTGCTTTCAATTCCTATTCTAAACTATCATAGTGATATTTTTATATGTGATTATCACAACCTTCTTTTTGTTACTCCATAGGGAAAAGACTAGCTTCCATGAGGAGAATAGAATAAAGTGTATTGTCTTTAAACCCTTAATCAAAAAAAACCTTAACAACACACTCAGTCACTGACTATCCTACACCTAAGGGATAAGATTTAACTGATATTAATTTATAACCCATATCAATAATTATTTGTTACAACTAACCAATTAATAAGACTTATTTATATTTAATGTATTTTAAGCATTCTTCATTATTTCATGTTATATTTAATACCTATATATAATATATTTGAAGCATTTTGATTCTTTCCATTCCGTTTTGCTTAATTAAACGTATGTTTATATTTATTTTACTCCTACGATAATTTAATTAGTAAACATTCGAAGCTAGTCCATCTCGGACTTATGTACTTCAGGTCGGCATCGAAACTATTTATTACCGGAAAGAAGAATAATAATTATTTTCTGTGCTAACATATGCAATATGAGCTCAACCTAAGAAAAAGGGTTGCAGTAAATTTTCACATGCATCAACAAAACTGACACAGACTGTAAGCGATTCGGCCCATCTGATCTTTAAGGAAGCTCTTTTTGGGATCAATATCGGTAAAGTAAAAGATTTATCAAAACTATTTGAAAAAGATAGACATTATAAGCACGGAAACAAGGTTTTGAATGGTAGGGATATCCCGTCTGCAATAACAAAAGCTTTATAAATGTATATGCAAATTTCGTTATACAGTTTTTGTAGCAGATTTTACGCTGCCTCCCCATTTACATCAACTTCATATTGAAAGCCACTAATCCGCAAAATAAATTGTCTTACGTAGAAGAGCCAGTGACTTCAGTTCAATCCAGCCAACACTAGCACAGCTGAAAAGCAACAACCCTTTTGAAAACAAAAGCTCTTTTTCGCGAAACCTGCAAGCGTTCCTTTGAAATGGCACTGCAAAAGAAAACAAATTGTTAGGAACTTCAAAGTCAAACAT
>SNQJ01S0043401.1:90906-104150 GCA_010110895.2 Picea sitchensis | reverse complement strand
TTTAATAATTAATTAATTAAAAAATTAATTAATTATTAAATAGTCATTTATTTACTAGTTTATTTATTAGTTTAACTTATTGAATATTTTTGTTTATCCTAAGTCCATTTACATGTGGAAGGAAGGCGGGATAATGGAGGGGCTTCCATAAAGGACAGCAGAAGGCACAATGAGGATGTAGGATGCAGCAGGGTGATGGGGCATTGAGAAACAAGAATAGAGGGAAGAAGAGGAATCACCTGAGCCATACTCCGTCATCACGGGAGAGACGCCAAACCACAGTCGAAGAATTGATTCGCCTATAATTATAGGGACCCCAACATGCTCCCTTGATACCACTTGTTAAGAACCCTAATAGATCTACAAATATAACCAAATAACCACAAATATTTAATACAAAATAGATCCACAAAGCAAGATAAAAGAAACCACAATTTATTAGAACAAAACCCCTTGAGGTAGGGCAACATGATACAATGGATCCTATTATCCAAGGGATCCTCTCCTATTCACTAACTTGCCTCTTTCAAAGGGCATTCCTCCCATTGAGCTTTCACCGGCCCACATACACAATTCTCTTCTATGTCTCATTACATTGTTTGAACCCTTTTATATAGTGCTACTATCACCTAGAACATTCTAGAGGAGGAATCTTCTAGAAGTAGAACCTTCTGCTAGTCCCTCTGCATACTTCCATTTATTATATCTAATTACCCATTTATTATATCTAACTACCATAGTGGGCCTTATTTAATAATATAATGGACCTAGTCCACCTTACAATGAATGACCTCCACTATTATCACTATGGGCCCTCTGGCCCCCCCCACTACCTATCTAGCTACCTTACATACTAATAACACATAACTACATTTCCATTGGGTACCTCCCTAGGTACCCCATATTACCTCCCCAGGTATACTACAATCGGTCAGAAGACTGTCTTTGTCTGCGCTGTGAAATAGCGGCTTCTACATTCTGTGCAACATCTAGTCTCAATCTATCAGCTTCTGTGGTGCACTTTCTTCCATTTCTGATGGATGGCTCTGTATGAGTGGCTTCCTCCACTCCATGAACCTCGTCATGTGGTTTATCCACATCTTGAGACTCATCTTTGGGAACCAACAGTTCCTCCTCTGCATGCAAGTCTAGCTCCCTCTCAAGCGACAGCCGCATGGCTTTCCCCTCATCGAATTTTATATCCCATCCCATAACAGTCATCTTACTATTAGGAAAATACACATGATAATTATGGGTTGTTTCTGTGTACCCCACAAATATCCCAACTTTAGCAGTCGGTTCTAGCTTCTTCTTGGCATCCTTGGTCACATGCACATAAATAGATGAGCCAAAAATATTAAAATGAGAAACATCAGGTTTCTTACTAGTGAAAGCTTCTTCAGGTGTACTCATGCCAAGTTCTCTAGGAGGACAACAGTTTTTCACATAAATCGCAATATTGCATGCTTTCTCCCACAAATGCATTGGTATGCCCTGATCATGCAACATCGCTCATGTTGCACCCATGATCGTTCTGTTCTTCCTCTCTGCAACCCCATTTTTTTGTGGGTTATGAGGCGCTATGAGTTCTCTTTGAATTCCTTTTTTGTTGCAGAAGTCTTTGAATTCGTTAGAGATGTATTTTCCACCATTATCGCTCCTTAGAGCCTTCACTTTCTTCCCTAGCTCTTTCTCCACCAATGCTTTAAACTCACAGAACTTTGAGAATGTTTGATCCTTCTTCTGCATGAAGAAGATACAACGTTTACGAGAAAAGTCATCAACAAAAATAACATAATACTTATGTTTTGCTATTGAAGAAAAAAAGAATGGTCAACACACGTCTGTGTGAACTCTCTCCAGGATCACCAAAGCACGGTTCTCCTTTTCATGAAAGGTGGAATTTACATACTTCCCCATGGTGCAACCCTTGCACTTATCTAACTAAGCAAGCATTCCCATTAGAAGTCCAATAGATATTTTCTACATGATCTTCAAGGCTCCATGATGAAGATGGCCCAATCGCCTATGCCATAATTCACCCTCATCCCAACTCACCACTTTTTCCGCCTTTCCCATCATGGCAGCACAACCATCTACCTCCAGCTTGTAGATATTCTTAACTCGAATCCCTATCTTCTTGACTTGACCTGTTGTTTTGTGTCATAGGAAATCTTTTCCATCACTGAAAACAACGTCATAGCCTCTATCATCCAGCATTGTGACTAATACAAGGTTTTTCTTCAAACCTGGAACATGTATAACATCTTTCAATTTAAATGGTTTACCTGACTCCCTCTGAAAGGTAATGGTACCAATTCCATTCGCACTATATCATCCATCGTCGCCCATCTCAATATGCATTTTGGGATCTTTCTCCTCCAAGACACTGAAAAGCTCCTTATCTCCCGTCATGTGGAAGGAAGTGCCACTATCCAAAATACCACACCGATCCCAATGCACTTGAAGCCATGCATGCAATCAAAGAGAAGTCAAGTTCAAATTGCAAGTCAAGGGCCTCACCAGTTGCAGCTCCATCAAAATTCTTGTTCTTCTTCTTCTGCGGACAGTTAGTAGTGAGATGCCCATGTTCGTGAGAGTGAAAACACTTCACTTTGGACAAATCCATCTTCTTGCCTTTAGACTCGGATTTTGAATGGAATTTATTCCCCTTCCCTTTCCTTTCCTTGACATCCAAAGCAAAATCCTCTTCATCATCATGCTTTGATGAAGATCCATCTCTGGTGTTCCGCCTGAACTCCTCCTGCACCAAATCTGACCATAGTCGTTCCTAATCTGGCAATTTTTCCCTTCCATTGACAGAGTCTTGATAATTGTGCCAACTCTTGGGAAGTCATAGGAGCACCAAGCTCACCAAATCATCATCAGATATTGTTATTCCCACACTCCCCAACTCATCCCGACATTGGACAAACTTCATGAAATATTTTGGAATGGATTCTCCCTTTTCCATCTTGATCTTCCTGAGTTTATCTTTGAGTGCCAATTTCCTATGGTCGTTTATGTTTTGGAATAGATCCATCAAAGTCTTCCACATTGCATGTGGTGTGGCTTTCCCATGGAGGCTTGAGACAATGTGGTCTCGTACTCCCTCCAACATAATCCTCCTCACCTTTTCCACTTTATTTTGCCATGCATCAAGGTTTGCAGCATCTGCAACATCTGGCTTAGAAACATCTTTGTTAATGAATTCCTTCAAGCCATTGTCTTCGAGTACTGCCTCCATCCTGTCCTTCCAAGAAATGTAGTTTGAGCTTCCCTCGAGTGCATACTCTAACCTCAAGCCATTGAAAGCCATTTCGATCTTGAATCATCTGTAGCACCAAGAAAGTCTTTCTGCAAATTTGAATTCTATCCAGTCACAAACTCATCTTCTGCAATCGTCTGTGCTCTGATACCATGTAGAAATTTCAATACAAATTATGTATTTCCTGGATTCTCCTGATCTAACAATTATATGCGACTGTTAAATACAAAATATCTTCTACAAATATTCTTGCGGAATTTAAAACACGATCGCCAATTGCAATATCAAGAAGAAAGATCAATTGCACATAACACAGATGTTTTACCAGGAAAACACAAAGATAAAAACCCCACTATCATATATTATGTATATCATGGATCATGAAACAATCTCATACAAAAATCTAATCCAAGATCTCTTAGTACAATATACAATCGCCTCACACTATCATACAAAAATCAACAAATACATGTGCCAATTATCTACCTCCAGACAACCTGCCTCCTCTACGCAATCCCTGCTAATGGAAAACCTGCAAATGATTTGAATTCCTCTTTCCTAGGTTGTGCATTGATCATGGGAACATCCATTGTGTGTGTTATTGCATGAGTGCACTTCACTCAAATCACAACTAATAGCCAAACTGTCCCTTTCACCTGTTATCTCAACTGGGTCTCCACTGGATATGACATGCATGTAGTTAACGATGGTAAATTTTCAGTTGAATGTGACATCATTGATTGTGAATTAATTAATAATTAATTCACTGAACTCTCACTAGTGTAAGTTGAATTACAACTAGTACAACTGAGCTTAACTCACTTAACTAAGTTAAACTACTTCACAACTCACATAACTACACTTATAACTCTGTTACAACTTCAAGTCATTTAGTTACAACTAATTCGACTTCCATGTCCCACCAGGCAACCTTTGAATTTGAATTTCCTATAGTTATCTGATTTTCCATTTGAGTTAATTATTTCAAGTAATTATGAGATAATAGATTAATATTTATTGTCCAATTTATTTAAGGGAAAAATAAATTAGACACACATTTCTTGTTGACTTTTCAACACTTGCCTCAACCAAAGCTTTGATGTTAACTTGGTCATCATTTTGTTTTGGAAGTGACTGCCATGGTCAGTGACAATATCCTTCAGGATGTTGGACCTTGCTACGATCTGGTTAAAAATGAAAAGAGTTGTTGTTTCTCCATCATTGTTAAACATTGGCATAGCCTTGACCCACTTTGTGAAGTAGTCTACCACTACGATGATGTAACGATGCCCCCTGGATGAAACCGGGTGACATGTCATAAAGTCAATCCCCCACTTGGTGAAAGGACCAACAACAATGATAGGAAACATGGGATCAAGATGTGCCTGTATCTTCTGAGAGAAGATCTAACATGGGTGGCACTTCTTGACCGCCTCAACACAATCCTTGATTAATGTAGGCCAGAAGTAACCAGCACATAGAATATTTTGGGTTGTTGCCAACCCAGAAAAATGACCACCACATGTTCTATTGTGGAATTTTTTCAGAACGAGCTCTTCTTCCTCGTGTATAAGGCACTGATGAAGAATGAAATCTACACCTCAACGATACAAAGTGTCATCGAGTATGAGATAGTTTTGTGCCTGATGGAGAATTCGTCGATGGTCGTCACGGGAAGCAGCAACAAGGCACTTCAAAGTCTGGAGATAGACTAGTATATCTCCATAACAGGGGTCCAAATATGAGATTATAAAAATATCTCCTTTGATAGGCAATTCTTCGAGCATGACATCACTAGACTCGACCGGAAGTTCTGAAATAAGTTCAGCAAAGACCAACGACTTTTTGGATTTCGCGGAAACAAAATCCAAGTCAAATTCTTGGAGTATTACAATCCATATACTGATCTTTCCACCAATGACTCATCGTGTCAACACATATTGGAAAGGGTTCACAATGACAATGACAGTTATCTTGCGAAGAAGAATATAATGAAGGAAACGCCGGACAACATTGCTGCCAAAGAAATCTTCTCAACATGGGAATACTTGAGTTTTGGCCGAACCAGGCCTCGGCTCAGGTAATAAATAACATGCTCCTCGAGTAGATCATCCTCTTGAACCAAGACCATGCCGATGGTCAACTCTATAGCAGCCAATTACAACTATAAATCTATGTTATAATCAGGAGGCTGGAGCAAAGGGGAAGACGTAAGGGAATTTTTCAATGCTTCAAAAGAGCGTTGAGTGGCTTTGTCCCAATAGAATGGGACTCCCTTTTTCAACAGACACATAAACCCTTTATTGATCTCGGCATAATTCACGACAAAACGCCGGGTTATCTTTCCCCTGTAAGCTCTAAAGCTAGGGTATTGTGCAAGGGGGAGGCAATTGAACTATCACCTCAACCTTGAGAGGAACGACCATGATCCATGTTGTCAAAATAATGAAACCTAAGAGACGAATCAATGTCATACAAAAACTACACTTGTTAGGATTCAAGCGAATCTGATAGTAGCGACATCGTTCAAAAATTATTCGGAGATGTGTGGGATGATCAGATCTCTTGCGAGAGCATGATGCTAGATCATCAAGATATGCCTTGACTATATGTCTAAGGTCATGGAAATCAAACGACATGGACCGTTGAAAAGTGGCTCCATCATTCTTTAGGACAAAAGGCATCTTACGATATGAGAACGTGCCCCAAGGACAAATAAAAGTTATTTTATGTTGGTCCTCGGGTTTGATCTGAATCTGGTTATATCCTGAAAAACCATCCATGAATGAAATGACCTTGTAGCCTGCACATTCATCGATAATCTGATCGATGAATGGGGTGGGAAAATTATCTTTTGGACAGAACTTTCTCAAGTCATGGAAGTCCATGCATACGTGGATTGTACCCTATCTTTTGTTAACTAGAATGGGGTTTGACACCCATTCCGTCAACTGCACGGGGTAGATAAAACCGTCTTTAAGAAGTTTCTCTAGTTCAAACTTAATTGCTACTACTTTCCAAGGATTTACCGGATAAATCTTATGTTAGACCAGCTTGGCATCAAGATAATTCATTATTTCATGTTCGATGATTCTTGGGTCTATGCCTGGAATTTCCTCGTAATACCAGTCAAAAATGTCGCAAAATTCCTTAAATAACTCCGTATAAATTCGAATCTCTTCGGGGGAGCAGTCCACTCGAACAAAAACATTCTCCACAATGCCAGGGGTTCTGGAGATATAAATGGGAATTGTTTTAGAAAAACTCACCATATTACCCTTGGCATAAAATGTGTGCATAGCCATAGGATTAATAGGACAAGACCTATCTCCATTGACAGTCAAAACAAATTTGCCTGCCTCTATTCTTCTTAACTCTAGGAGGAAGTGAGATCTATGATGGAGATCATCCCAGGGTTTGTCTGGACCAGTAAATGCCTCAAGAATCACCTCATCTGAGGGAAAGACTAGGTCTAAAGGATCTGTAGTGGAAAGAGAATTTTGAGCGCAAATAGGCTCGATAACTGGATCTAACTCTTGTGTGGGAGTTGGATCGGGGTTGATTGAAGCTTACTGGACAATGTTGTATGCAACTTCAACTGCATACAAGGGCATGGCCATGCCAGAATACCCTGTCCCTTCCATCAAAACCGATGGGGAAGGAAGATTCCATAGATTGTGAAAGTAAGTCATTCGAAATGACGACATTTGAAAAATTTCAGCCCTAGGCTAGTCTGGGGAAGCCAATATAAGCTTGACATCGCCAGAAGGTGGTGGGTAATTGAAAGTACCCATCAATTATGGACACAAACAAACCCCTAAGTTTATGGTGTCGGGTTGAGGATTATCAATCATCGGTATCGTAGATTCCCCCGATGAAGGGTCAGGACGAGAGAAGGACAACTGGTCAATGGTAACAATGTGACCCTCGTGTGGAAATAAGAAGAGCTAAAAAAATATAGCAACCACTACATGCATTGCATAGGTCAAACTCCTCCCTAACAAGAGGTTGTAGTCGAGAGGTGCATCGACCACTTCAACTTCGAAGCACATAGTATTTCCTCCTAACTGCACAGGAAAAGAAGGAATGATTCCATGTGGTCTGAACGAATGATCGTCAAATGTCGTAAGAAACGTAGGTGACAAAGACAAACCGGGTTGGCCATTGGACTTCCAACATGCCAACGGAATCATGCAAGTCGAGGCACCCTCGTCAACCACAGTATGGAAGATATTTTGGGTAAAGTATTTCATGGTGTAAGCCACTGCTATCTGAAATACAATGTGGTAAGGAAGACGAGGTTTCAAGTCGATTGGATCAAGAATGATCGCTCATGGGTTACAAGTCTCTGCAGATCCCAAGGTGGATAATAGAGCCTCTCTTTACGAAGGGAAACTTTGGAGGACCTCCAAAGTAGACATCTGGAAGGGGCTTATGCCAAATCTTCCACAACAGAGTAGTTTTGGGCAGCCCTCATGTTTGGATTATGAGAAGCTTTATTGAACGCCCCTTTCAGGATGCCTGTTATTGTTTCACCCATCGTCTTCTCAATCTAGAGAGGAATCGACGGGTTTGTGGCTTCTTTTCCCTTTTCGGCAGATTTGGGAATTTCATAATCTCGGGCCCTGGTCATTATATGAGCGTCAACTTTCAACATGTAAAGATTCGTGGATGAGTTATTACAAGTAGACATGCGGGATCCCTGACTTCCCCCTTCTACGCTTGAGGATGTTGAAGCTTGAGCCCTGTTTTGCCCATGTGGAAATTAGTTCGTCAGCACAACAGGTTGGTGTTGCGCCAATATATTTTGAGCTTCCATGAGTCGAGGGCATAGGTGAGTCGGGTGGTGCTCCGTGCAAAGGTTACACAGATACTTCGACTTTCTCTTCTTCGTTTTTCCCTTGCCATCATTTTTATTATCCTTTTTGTCCTCTTTACCCTTCTTGTTTCATTGTTTCTTCTTTCCCTTAGGCTACTGGTTGTCCTTCAGTTTTGTCAACTGCACATTGTGTACGTCTGACATTTGGGTAGGGGAAATAGTCGAACCAGAGGTCTGGTTGGCCACAGTATGTTGTATCAATAATTGTTGCAATTGATTTGACAATAGGTCAGTGGAATTTCCTTGTGATGAGCCCACAATACCATCGTCATGGGGTCTAAAATTTTTCTTGGCTTTGTTGAGGATGGATCATGGCGCATCTGGAAAAATCTTATAGAACATGTCAGACTGAGAGTAGATCAGTTATAGTTTTTGCGCACTCATTATCACCTCCTCCTCTGAAAAGACTCTAGAAGTTGCTACGTCCTTGGAAATGAAAGGCACCAACTACTTTAGGAACCACTCCAGTAAGAAAGCTAGTGGGACCTAGACCTTAATCAAAGTCTTCCATCATCGCCATTCTCGAATGTGATCAGAGATATGGTCGACCTTAGTCTGCTTAAAGTTGGTCAGCAATTTGGTGTCGGCATCGTATCTCACGGGTAACTGGAAATGGTTCAAGAATACCATCGCCAAGTTGTTAAAGTAAGAATACCTCAAGCAGTCGAGCTCAATATACGATTTCGTGACACCCCCGATAAGAGTGCGTTGAAAAATGTGCTACTGGACGGAGTCATCTTGTAGTGAGTTTGACGAGCACCATAAGTGAAAGGTTGTCACGTGATCACCTAGGTCTTCGCCAGGCTTGCCTTCCAATTTTGGAATATCCAAGGGAAACTTCGACGGCATGGGAGGCCAACGCGGATCATGACAAATTGGGTCATTAAGCAATCTCAACAAGTTTGGAAAATGTAGCATTTCCAGAAATGGTAGTTTAGTTTGAGTACTATGTACAGGAAAAAGGGGTCCTAGAGTTTGACTGGCACCAGGTTGCCAGGAAAAGTTGGACTATTGGCCAGGGTTCTAGTAGGAACTGTGGCCTTGACCAGCGTACATAAAATGCATTTGTTGGGATATCATCGAATGACTCCCGTAATTGGATGACATGGCTTGGTCTGGGATTTCTCCTTGCATTGTGTTCCAAGTATTTTGGAAGGGGATGCCCCCAACTGATCCAACGGGCATAGTTATTGAACCTTGCCCGAGGTTCCATTGAGCATGGAAGGGGTTACCCCCGACTGACATCCCTTGCAAGGGAAGAGATCCTTGCCAAGGATTCCAAAGCCCTTGAGAGGAGAAAACTCTTGTACTTTCTCCCTATGTAGGAATAGTACCCTGCACGGGGTTCTGTTGTCCAAAACCAGGGTTGCCCCCAGCCAAGATGAAAACCTAAGAGAAAGTGGTGTTCCCAAACACACCGAACAAATAGAATGGCATAGATCCCACTAGCGTAGTGTAATACGAAGGTCCTAAACCACCTGCTCCAAACAAGTTGTAATTAACATTCAGCTTGATGGGTTGCTGGAAAGCACCACCAAGCGAGGGGGATAGAGGAGCTATATGACCCCCACCATAAGGGATAGCATTAAAGGGGACTGAATTTCCCCCGGTGGACCCTTGCACGAGAGAGTTTGAGCTCCCTGCCCCTAGAACCATGCTCTTTAAGGTGGATTAGGTAAGGACTGAGTTTGAATCGAAGCCGGGAATCCCATATGAGAATGGAGGGCCCACCACACTCTACCTAAACAGAGCAGTGGCCGCCGCCGATGATGGTATTAGACCACTATCAGAGGTAGAGGGAGTCGAGACCACTATTGTCCGGATTGGTGAAGGTGGGTTAGGAGGCAAGATACCCTCTGTGGTAGTAGCTGGAACAACAATATGAGGACTCCCAAACAATGTAGCATCATTTGCTTCCATGGATGCTTGTAAGACTAACTAGTGCTCAAAAAGTGTCAGCTTAGGAGGGACAAATTGTACTAAGATTGGCGCAGACAAGTTAGTAATCAGAGTTTTGGTTGGCTCGAGAGATTTCGCCCCAAGGTTAGAAACAGTAGGTTCCTCTGGAGTTGAATAGTCTCCTCATGGAGTAGGCTCAGGCACAGTTTCCTGCAGCCCAGTCGCTTAGAATGACCCTTCCTATTCAAGTCTTCTCTGTAACGGTGGTGGGGGTGGCTCCAATGCAATCGACGACAGGCCTTGAAGCCTACGCGATCGACGAAGCTCTTGATATTCCACTTTGTGAAAATATAAATCAACATAGTACGACATAAATAGCGTTTAAATACCAAGAACACACTAGAAAAATTCCTATAAGACAAATCAAGCAATCAACTATCTAGTAGGAAGAACAGTTATACCAGTCATCACTAGAGAAACTAATTGTTGCAAGTGCAACTTGAACATAGAAGCACCCTCTAGGTATACTCTATGAAGCGTGACCCAACATCTGCCCTAGGTGCTACGATACACCCCCACAATCACCCGTGTAAGTCCCTATAATATGGGAAACTAAGTTGCCAGCTCGCAATCAGTCACCAGGAGGGTACAATCAACAGTCGGGCGGATCGCAATGAGCAGGATAACAAGTCTGAAACCTATCGAGGGTATCGAGAGCAAGTGGTCCGGAAGAAAACATAGGATATTGAACGGATTTGAGGTCCATGAAGCTCCATAGGAAAATGCACTCGGTAGTATTCCCATGACAAATCCTCAATATGTGGTCCCCACTACGTTTAGTCTAGCTTTGGAGGGGTTATCTATGTTTCCTTTCCTCACGTGACCTCATGTTTATCCCCTGTGTTAGAGGGGGTCTCGGATAAATTTTACGACATTGGTCTTAAACACTCCCTAACTCTAACTCCAATGTTTGTTTAATGGCCTTGAAGAGTTTCCTCTCCAACCTAATTCAAGGCCCTAACCCTAAATTAGTTGGTTGACCCTACAAACAATAAGTCTAGTTAATTTTAGATTAGCATTCTTTTTAATGGCTTGATTTACTCATGGTATATGGCGGTGAAACTAGTGATGTTGTAAGAGACGAAAAAAGAGGAGAAAAACATGAAGCTTGAAAGCAAAATTACTTCTAATCAAAAACAATGTTTCACAACTAACTCTTTGTAACCAACTTTTCTTTAACTAAATTTTTCAAGATCTTGTAAAGAAAACCTAAAACGGACTTTCAGTTGACTACAAGCTACTTATGCTTCAAGAAATAAACAAAGAACTTAAAAAATAGACTCTTTTTACTTTTTAGCAAATAACCAACTCTAACTACTTTACCAAACTGAAAATAAATTTAATTTTTTTTCATATTGCCTTAAAGAGAAAAACTGAAATAAATATTTTTTTTTCTTTTTTCAAGGAAAGTGAAAGCGGTAAAAAGCAATACTAAGACAAGACTGAAATAGACCTTTGGCCCACTCCGGATCGCAAGGAATCACTCAAGAAACCAAAGAGGTAGATCTACAATTTAATAAATTGCTCAAAACCCTTTCAAAAGTAAAGACGAGAAAATCAAGAAGACAAGTAAACTGAACTCTAACCTAGACTATGGATGTAAAACAGAGACTCTGGACTAATCCAAGAAAACCCTGAGAAGTGTGAACTTCAATCAGGAAAGAGGCAAAATCCCTCTTTTTCATAAATTTTCTTGAAACAGAGACGCAGGTTGTTGCTTCAGTAGCCTGTGTATGTACACGGGCTATTTACTGAACAGGGCACGTATGTACGCGGGATGACTCAAGAAAGAGCGCTTACACCTCTGTATCTTTCCAAAAAAGAAAATATCAGACATACTTATAGGGCAGGGACAACTGGTATAAAACATGAAGGTGACTAGAATCCCTAGACAAACTCAGAAAACTCACAGAAACTTGAAAGGAAAACAAACCAATCAAACAACACAAAATCCCCTAAAAAACCCTAGAGGCTTCCCCAATATGGTCGCTAGTTCTGCTAGAAGGAAAAACCCCACTTTGACTACACCAAGGTTCAAAATGTAGGCAGATGGATTGACCGTCTAAAATTCAATTAATTCTCTATACTACCCTAAACATACCAAAACTAATATAAAGAAAGCAAGGAAAAAGGAGATCGGGTAACTATACCTCTAATCCCATGTCTGGTGATGACCTTCTCGCACTTGGAAGTTCCATTGATTGCACGCCTCCTCCTAGGGCTAACCTGCATCCAAATATTGACAAACATAAAACTACAAGCATGCTATTCCATATATAATTTAGGGTTAGATGTTAGAATTTCAAGCATAAATCAATAAAAGTATTCAAGACACCATCATTTGGGATAGGAAAATGTAATTCTTTTATTAATAATGCAAAGATTATACATTTACAATCAAAGCCGACTATCGTTCCGCAAAATTGGTTCGGGCTCATCTTCACCAATCTTCAAGTGCACCTTGTATGAACTTCTCCTCTCAACCTTCTGATCTCTTCTATGGAAGTGAGTGGGTTAAATGGAGGGAGAAGGGGCTAATGAGGGAATGCTGAAGCAATTTTTCACAAAAGGAAGCAATATCTTGGGCAAGGAGGGGAAGTAAAATCAAGCAGAGTTTCACTGTTCTTATGCTTAGATGTGAAATGAGACCCCAAAACCTCCTTTTATATGACAAAAGGATGGTTATTCGATTGGGTGATGGGATATAGCAGGTGGATTAGTTGGGAAACTACCAATAGCCCGTCAATTTCAATGAATTCCTTGCAACTTTTTATTTTTTGCAACTTTTTCAAGTATACGTGGGTGGTAATGGTGCATCATGTGTATGTACATGAGATGTAGTGGTGCATCAAGCATATGTACACAAGAAATAATGGTGCAGGGCACACACATATTCAAAAAAATGGTTTTTTAAGATGAGCTAGTCAGTAGTGCTTTGGCAAAAAATGCAAGTAAGAGGGCCAAGGACATCTATGCATGTGTAGAGCAATTTAGAGTTATAACATAAAGTGAGAAATAATATAAGTTGTGGTATTTTAATCTTGACCATTGATCTCATAAAGTGTGTAAGGATTAATCTTGGCCCTCCATCCTTTTGGAGATAGGGTTTCTCACTTGCTCATTGAGTAAAAAGGAGAT
>SNQJ01S0043401.1:70580-83988 GCA_010110895.2 Picea sitchensis | reverse complement strand
CTCACAATATTCTTCTTTCTTCATCATTTGGACATTCCTTACTTCTCCTATTCTTCTTTCTTCTTCGAGTAGAGTTTTCAAGGAAATGTTTTCTTCTGTTAGTTTCTCAAAGTATTCTAATTGTTTCTTCAAGATTACAATTGTCTTTTCAAAACTACCTAGTTCACTTCTTAGTTTTCTATGTGTGTCTTTGAGCTTGTTAATTTCAATCTCAACATGCTTCAATTTTTTAAGATTCTCATCTTCTTGTTGAATAATTTTTGCTTCATGATTTTATTCTTCTTCATTGGACTTTTCTTCTTCAGTGTCATTTCTTTCAATCCTTGGATGAGGACATTCAAATTCAACATGTCCTACTCCTTCACAATTAAAGAAAAGGAACTGACCTCTATTTGCTTCTTTGAAATCTGAGTTGTTGTAATTTGCTTCAACTTCTTCTTCTTCTTTTGCTTCTTACCTTGCATAAAGGTCTTGTAGCTTGTCCCAAATCACTTTTGATGATGCACATGATCCCACCTTGGATTTCACTAAATTTTTCAATCCATCCAGGATGGTATCTATTGCCAATTTGTTGCTTCCTTCTGAGTTGCAGTCTTTGGTTTCTTCAAAGCATTGTATCCTGAAGAAACTGAGAACCAAACATCTACCCCAAGAGATTTCAAGTAATTTTCCATTCTATTACTCCAGTATTCAAAATTTCTACCATCAAATGGTGGAATCCCATTTGGAATTTTTTCTTCCATTTCTTCTTAGGATATTCCTTCCAGTGGTTAAACTGTACTGAATATAACCCGCTCTGATACCAATTGTTGATATTGAGAGGGGGGTGAATCATTATCAAGTAAAATTTAAAACCATTTTCAACTTATACTTAAACCATTCAATTATATCCAATGATAAATGAACAATAGTATAAGAGATACACCAATACACCACAATACACCATGCACAATATATGAGAAATAATCCATAGTTATTGTTCAAGGGAAGTAATGACTTCCAACGGTAGCTACATCTTTCAAATATAAAGGAAGGGATAAATATCCAAGAGGAAGATACAATCCTCCATCCTTGCCCCTTCCTTCCACCCAAGAATATATGAGAGATAATAAAACTTTACATTAAATCATCACCATCAACCAACCATCACATAGAGCATGATAATGCTTCCTGAGACTTCTTCAACTTTTGTAATTCTTCAATTATTGGAATAATATGATACTGTAGATAATATTACTCAATGTATTCTCTGAAACTCCTCCAATTTTCACTCCTTGAATCTTTCCCTGAAAGAAGTTCTAGAAAGAATGGTCAACTTTATTCAATTCTGGTTTATTCAAGAGAGAAAACTTGTACAGAATGCCCCATGCTCAATTTTTAACATCAGATTCTAAGAATTGCACCCAAGAGAATAAACTTTGTACTCTTTCCAATGAAATTGGTCCCACTTCATTTGGATTCTCTATGAAGAAGTTATGATTGTTTTACTCGGAACACATGTTTATTGACTAGCTTCAGAACTGGTCAAAAACCCTATCTTCAACAGAGTGTATCTCCATAATTATAGCAAATCAAGAGCTGAAAATTTTAACATAGGTACCTTGAGATGTATTCTCAATACCATAGCAATTTAACCATCTGAATCATTCTAGAAAAAAAGTTATAGTGAAAATGGTAAGATTACCTGTAAATAACATACCTTAGAACACATCACCAAGAGACTTCATCCTCCCTTGAAATATGACCTTCTTTACTTATGATTTCCTCTTAAAATCGACTTGTGTATCAAATGAATGTATAATGATATGTATTTATACCATTTATGTCACTTACTTTTAACATTAGGGCCAACCTGACACTTTCTTATTTTGTAATTCTTTTATTTAATTATCTTCAGGGCCTACATGTACTTCCTTCTTCAATTCACTTTGTCATATTCATAAATTGATTTATCCTCAACCACGAGGATCCACGTGACATGCCACCTACCACCGGAAAAGACATGATGTATACTATCCATCCATGGGTTTTGTTTTTGCATGTACATTGTCCTTCATGTCCAAATACCTTCATCAATTTTGCGGTGCAAAACCAATGACTAGGGTTGACATCAATGGAAACAACCAATCTTCCAACCATGGATGATTTTAGGGGCTAAATTTTGCCCATGGGCTAATTTTCCATGGTTTTTCCAAAAATGAGATTCACAATTTTAAAAATTATTCGCCCAAATTCTATAGGATAAAATTATTTTACCTTAAAAATCGCCAAACTTTTATAAAAACTATATAAAATCCTTTGAAATTTGAATATTTTTACAAAAATATCGCCAAACATTTATAGTTGGCATATGAAGGATAAGTAAGATTTGCCAAGGTTTCTACATTTTAAAATAAATTTCCATCCTTAAAATCATCCCTACTTCCAACAGTTGTAATACCTTATCTTACCAGGATAACTCAGATCCGGGATGAGCTTGCACTAGTTGGTGAAATAGTATATGAAACCAAGTTGGTGTGTATTGCATTGGATGGCTTTACGAAGTCATGGGATGTCTTTGTCTGTGGATTAGTTTCTTGGGAGAAAATCCCTGATTGGCAGTGGCTATGGGATGATTTTGTGTAGGAAGAGATCATACCTGGTCAGTTAGGATCTTCATCTTCACCACATATTGTGGATGAATAAGGCTTGTCCCTTGCAATCAAAGTCAAGGGAAAGAATAAGAAAGGTGAAAAGAATAATAACATTGAATTTTCTAAAGTCAAATGTTTTTAGTGTCATGAGATGGGACACTTTGCCTCACAGTGTCCAGAGTAGAAAAAGAAGAAACAACCATAGATGGAAACTTCTGCAGTAGTAGATGAGTTTGCTTAAAGCTTCGAGGATGATTTTTTCTTCATATCTTGTATGTCTAGCGTAATAGTCTCAAACATGTGGTTTGTGGGAAATGGAGCATCTTGTCATATGACAGGGTGTAAGGAGTTTTTCACTAGACTACAAGAGGGAGGTGTAAATCTGGTTATAGAGCTCAGAGATGACAGACAGTGATACCGGGCATAAGGGGTTTGCATAGTCTCATTTCAGAGGGAGTCGAGTAAACCACTCTAGTTTGCTAACATACTATATGTTCTAAGGTTAACTAAGAACCTCATCTCGGTCTCTTCTCTTGAGGATAAAGGGTATGAGGTCAGCGTATGTGAGGGAAGGGTGTTTTTCAGGCCAACAGGGTCAAGAGAGAAGATGAACAAGATGATTGGGGTTCGAGAAGAGAAGGTATACAAACTAAAGTTTTAGCCAGGGAGAGAATTGGTCAGTACAACCACAGATATGGGTGAGTTGTGGCACATAACGATGGCACACTTACACTTTGGTGTGTTGGGACACTTGAGACATGAAGTCACTGGATTGCCTAAGTTCACAATAGAGAGGCATGGTCCTTACAAGGGTTGTGTGTTGGGAAAATATTCCAGGAAACCATTTCCACCGAGCGAGCACAGGTCCAAGGGAGTGTTGGATCTGATATATTCAGATGTATGTGGTCTGACAAGTGTGGAGTCAGTAGGAGGATCCAAGTATTTTTTCTTGTTTATTGATGACTACTCCAGGAAGACCTGGATCTACTTTCTGAAGACCAAGGATGATGTATTTGGTAGGTTTCAGGAGTTCGTGGATTTGGTCGAGAAACAGACTGGTAGGAAGATTCATATTTTGAGATATGAAAATGGTGGTTGTAAATGTGTTGAACCTACATAGAATAGATCTAGATAAACAATAATACACACATTTGCAGAGAGAATAGGATAAATAAGAATAAGGAGAGAAAGAATGAAAGAATTATCATTATCCGTTGTGAATAATGAATAATTTACACATGATATACTCTGTATAACTCAATGAGTGAGCACTGGAGGAGAACCAATGTGCCATAGTGGTGGTCTAGAGTGATCTGGACACACACCAATAGTTACGGGAGTGAACTGCCACCTAGTCTAGTCTCTCAGGCAGTTACGGGAGTGAACTGCCACCTAGTTGAGTTAACTAGTCAACTAGTCTTCAATTAACTGTCTGAATAGAGAGTAGTGAGGAGTTAACTCAGGGAATCAAGGGTAATGCACCAGTCTTGTGATGATACCAAGGCAATTTCTAATTATCATGTTGATGATCCCAATGTTACATGGTGACAAAACCAATGCAACATCTAAACTCAACTCAACTAGTCAAACTGAAGTGTCAACTGAAAGAGAATATTCTCTAGGTGGAATATTCTCCCCTAATAAACAAGGAAAAACCTTAGGAAAAAGAAATCCTAGGTGTGATTGAAGTAACTCCAACACCCCCCCTGAACATCACTATGTTGAAAATAAAGAATGGGTCCCGACAACGAGGCCATGTTAGGTACCCAAATACAAAAGATACACTGAAATAAAGTGAGGAAAGAGGGAAAACCTCATGGGAAAAAAACCCCCTCAAGGTACAATGTATGTAAAAAGAGGAAATATGGTTGCTAGGCAACTATGTCCTTCACTCCAGGATGACTTTGCAGAGAATGGAACTTTTTCTCAGTGAAGGTCTTGGTGAAGATGTCTCTCATCTGTTCTACTGAAGGATAGAATTGTAAGTTGATGATCCCCTCGTGTACTAAGTCCAGGATGTAGTGCATGTGGATATTGATGTGCTTCGTTCGCTACCTCTGAATTGGATCTCTGCAAAACTTTCAGAGTGCTCTGGTTGTCACACCAAATGACGATCGACCAATGAAACTGAATGCCCAACTTAGTGAGAAAATTTTGTAGCCACATAGCCTGAATGGTTATGTTAACTACCCCTATGTACTCTGCCTCAGCTGAAGATAGAGAAATGGAAGCTTGTTTCTTGCTCGACCAATAGATAGGCTTGGAACCAAGACCAAGTGAGTAACCAAATGTGGACTTGTGATTAGTGTTATCACTAGCCTAGTCGGAATCAGTAAACCCGATGAGATCTAATGTAGATTTTGATACATAATGAATGCCAAAGGTGATGGTGCCTGTACGTATCGAAGGATACACTTTACATCTTTCCAATGTATCTCATGCGTCTCCTGCATGAACCTGGAAACTGCGCCAACTGCATATGAGAGGTCTGGTCTGGAGTGTGTGAGATACAACAAGCTCCCCACTAGCTATCTGTACAGTGTGTTGTCAACAAGTGGAGTCTCCCTGTCATCCTCAAGTTTGACTCCTGATAGGAAAGGAGTCAGAGAAGACTTGCAGTCTGTCATGTGAAATATCTCAAGGAGATCTTGTGCATACTTGGCCTGAGATAGTTTGATTCATGATGCATCCTGATTGATCTTGAGTCCAAGGAAGAAGTGTAGAGGACCCATGTCCATCATCAAAAACCTATCATGTATAATCCTCTTGACTGCAGTAATTGTTGAATTCGAGCACCCAGTGATTAACAAATCATCGACATACAGAACAAAAAGTAGAAGTGAATCAGTCGTCCTAAGCATGTAGACATTTAGGTCTGATTTACAACGTACAAAGTTTTGTGACAATAGGTAGGAATCCATCTTGGCATACCATGCACTCAGAGCCTGCTTGAGGCCATAAAGGGACTTCTTTAGTCGACAAAACAAAAATGAGTCATGCATAAATCTTTGGGGCTGCTCCATGTAGATATCCTCAGAGAGATCATCATGAAGAAATGCATTCTTCATGTCCATCTGATGGACTTCCCATCCTTTGGCTGCCGCAATGGCAAGTTCCAATAGTATGGAATCCATTTTCTCTATTGGAGCAAAGGTCTCATCATAGTCAATACCATGAACCTGCTGAAAGCCTTTAGCAACAAGCCTATATTTGTATCTTCTAATATGTCCATCTATTGTGCTCTTGGTCCTGTAGACCCATCTACATCTGACAAGTTTTCTCCTAGAAGGAAGGGGAACCAGATCCCAAGTCTGGTTCTCGAGGAGGGCATTGTACTCCTTCTGCATGGTGGATTCCCAAAAGGAATTTCTAGCAGCCTTGCCATAAGACTGTGGATCTGAAGATTGAACCAATAAAATATGCCTGGAGGGAAATGGTTCAATGGCAGTGAGTGCAACAGGAGGCTCCTCAAAATCATATCGAGTCCTCCTAGTATCGATTGGATCACTAATGAGATCCCCTACAGCCTGAAGAGTAGTCTGTGCCCACTTGGGCCTCTGCTCTGGCTCTGCAACTGCATCTAGATTCTCTGAATCTGCATCTGACTGTATTGACTCTGACTCTAAATCATCTGATTCCTCTGAATAATAACTCTCATCTGAAGAAGATTCGGCATGTGCATGCTCATCATCTCGGATAGGAGGAAGAATGAAGGTGTCTGCATGCGGCTGCTGAGGTGCATGTGATACACTTTCCTTGAATTGGACACTTCTCTCAATGATGAGTCAGACCAAGAAAATATCAATAAGCCTATATCCCTTCACACCGTCGATATATCCAACAAAAATGCACTCAGTGCTCTGTGGATCAAGTGCCTTCCTCTTTTCAGAGGGAATCTGGGCCCATGCATGTGAACCAAAAATGAAAAATTGGGTCACTTCCGATTTGAGGCCGCTCCAAGCCTTGTAGTGGGTCTTATCCTTGACATATCTATGGGGAGATATGTTTCACAATTAAGTTCTTTGACGCATAGTCTCTGTGGTAGAGACTTTGCATGCAACATGCAAGATGCCATCTCCTTTAGAGATCTATTTTTCCGCTCAACAACTCCATTTTGCTACGGAGTATAGGGAACTATGTGCTGCAACTGAATCCTTGCCTCATGGAAAATATTATGGATCTCATGATTTAGATACTCTCCCCCATTATCATTTCGAAGGACTTTTATATTCTTTCCGGACAGTGTCTCAACCAAGGCTCTGAAATCTTTGAGGTGTTGAAAGACCTCATATTTTTGCTTGAGAAAGTAGATCCAAGTAAGACGTGAGAAATCCTCAACAAAAATGAGAACAAACCTCTCTTTGTTGATGGATGGATGTGGAAAAGGACCCATAAGGTCACTATGGATCAGATATAAAGGTGCGGAAGCTCGTTGAGACTTTCCTTTGTCAAATTTCTCTTGAGGGTGTTTCCTGAGAACAAATCCCTCACATACTCCCTTGGAGAAATGGATGTTTGGTATACCATCAACCAATATGTGCTTGCTAAGCTGTGCATGTATCTGAAATTCAAATGTCCAAACCTTTCGTGCCATATCCTACTACTTTCATCAACATGAGTAAGCAATACAGAAGAATCAAGTTCAATGAATTCAGAAAATGTATACAATTTAGACTGATGGTTTACCTCACCGGTAGAAACCTTGGAGTTGGCTTGCATGTCATAGATGTCCACAAGATTTGGTGTGAAGATGAATTTCTTTCTGGTGCTGCAAGTTTTCATCTAATACATGGAGAGAAGGTTGACAGAAATTTTGGGAACGTGCAACACATTCTCGAAGCTTCCATTGGTGAGTTCAATCCTTCCTTTGTCGGTGACTTCAAGAGAAAAGTTGTCCCCCATCAAAATAGGAGGAACTTTGCATGCATCCAATGAAGAATAGACTACTTTTGAGGCATCCATGTGATGTGATGCTCATTAATCTATGATCCAAGCATCAGGAGAGGAGTTGATTGCAATCAAGGCATGGCTAGAATTTTCTTTCATGGAATTTAGATCTTCTGACTTCTTCTTCTTTGCACCCTCAGGGATGCAATCTCCAAGGTTGTTTTTTCTGAAGTATTTGAGACATCGGATCTTTTCTTTTTCATGCATGTGGATTCCAAATGGAATCCTTTGTGACAGTATGTGCATTTCTCCCCTTTTCTTCCCTTTTCCCCTTTGGATCCGGAGGCATCGGTGAAGGGTTTTGTGTACCCTTCCTCCTTCAGATGTGCATGATATTTATGTTTATCTTTAGATTTAGATTTTTTATATTTGTGGCTGCCATCATGCACAGTGAGTGCATGCTCCCTTGGGCCTTTGATTTTTCCCATGTTGATGAGCTTGGTTTTCTCTTCTGTCAGGGATTTGATAAAGTCCTCAAGATAAGGCATCTTCCAGTTGGCTCCAGAGGAAAATCTGATAGAATGGAATGTCGATATGAATATAGAGAATTCAATACCAATATTGGAGAGAATGGTGAGAACCATTTGCTTCTCCTTATTTGATTTATAAACCTTGCAAGCTTTGAGTTGCGACAGTAAATCCTTGAATTTTGTAAAGAAATCTTGGATATTGTCGAAGCTTTTTGGATCCAATGTGAGAAGATCCACCTCCATCATGTATCCCCTCATCTCATCCTATTTTCCAAATAAGTCTTCCAAGGTGGTCCAGGCTTCATTGGGAGTCTTACAGGAAGATATATGAAAAAGGAGATCAGGAGAAATAATACTGCAAATTGTTCCGAGTGCCTCATCCATGCGATTTAAATGCTTGGATTTTTCTATGGCTGATGTTGGTTCTATGTCTGTATTCAATTTTAACCTGTAAAACCCTCTGGTTCGGAGACGTATGTCTATTTTATCCTTCCATGCAAAATAGTTGTAAGGTGTAAGAATGAATTCCTTTTGGAATTCCATCTTTCCATTGTCTTCAATATTTTGTACTTGCAAAACATTTTGGTGTAGATTTTGATTAGTAGTCCGTCGACTCTGATACCATGTAAATTTTTTGAACCTACACAGAATAGATCTAGATAAACAATAATACACACATTTGGAGAGAGAATAGGAGAAAGAAGAAGAAGGAGAGAAAGAATGAAAGAATTATCATTAACCGTTGTGAATAATGAATAATTTACACATGATATACTTTGTATAACTCAATGAGTGCACACTAGAGGAGAACAAATGTGCTATAGTGGTGGTCTAGAGTGATTTTGACACACACTAGCATTTACGAGAGTGAAATTTCACCTAGTCTAGTCTCTCAGGCAGTTACGGGAGTGAACTGCCACCTAATTGAGTTAACTAGTCAACTAGTCTTCAATTAACTGACTGAAAAGAGAGTAGTGAGGAGTTGACTCAGGGAATCAAGGGCAATGCGTCATTCTAGTGATGACACCAAGGAAAGGTCGAATTAGCATGGTGATGATCCCAATGTTGCATGGTGGCAAAACCAATGCAACATCTAAATTCAACTCAACTAGTCAAACTGAAGTGTCAACTGAAAGAGAATAGTCTCCCCTAAAATATAGGAGACTGGATAATGACTAATTATGACTAATAAAAAAGGAAAAACCTTGGGAAAAATAAATCTTAAGTGTGTGTGAAGTAACTCCAACAGTGGTGAGTATACCTCCAAGGATTTTGAGGATTATTGTGCAACAACAACGATTAAGAAGGAACTCATTGTTCCTTACAATCCTCAATGGAATGGAGTGGTTCGGAGGAAGAAAAAGACTATAGTGGGATAAACACGGGATATGATACATGATAAGGGATTTTCATTGTTCTTATGTTCAAAGGAAAGCAATGTTGTAGTATATTTGTAAAACATGAGTCCCCACACAATTTTGGGGAGATTGACACATGGGGAGGTATTCACAAGTACCAGACTAGATGTGTTTCATCTTTGCATATAGGGCAGTGTATGTTACTGTCATGTCCCTTCTAAGAAGAGGAAAAATCTAGACCCTAATGCAGTGAAGGGTTGCTTGTTGGTCACTGTTATCACCCCATAAATTATGGGAATCAACTGATGACTTGGATAGTATCTGTATCTAGTATTTTTATTGACAAAGGATGTTTCATTCTGCAAATAATTTGAGAAAAAGAAAAAAGAAAAAGAAAAGGAAAAAGAAAAAGAAAAGGAAAAAGAAAAAGAANGAAAAGAAAAAATAGTAAAAGAAAAGAGGGCATAAAAGAATTGAAAAGAAAAAGCCCCATGCAATAATAGTAACTTGGCCATACCTTTCAAGCATGGCCAAGTTCTTTTAAATTTTAACGTTGATAGGTTAGTGAATAAATCTGACCAGACTGTATACTCTAACGTTGATAGGGCCCTTTGTCATACGTGGCTTTACCCTATTGGTCCAGAAGTCCTATCCCCATATACCATCTGACAACCATCATCACTCATGGACGTCATCTCCCACTTGTTCCACTTGCTCCTGAGTGTGTCTCGTCACATAACTGCTGTCAGTCCCTGCTGTTAGTACCTAACCCTTTTCACTCATGAACAACCCCTTATTGCGACTTTTACCTCCAATCACCAGCCTCCACATCACCCATCCTTATGCTTTGGCCACCGTCACCTGCCACCTCATCCCAAGTGGCCCATTGTCCATTTATTATAGGATAACATACCCGTTGTCCCGCTGACCTGTCTCTCGCGTCCAATCGACCCCATTTTTGAATAAAACTACCGTTACGCCCCTTTCATTCACTATTCATCCATCACGCTATAAAACTTACCTATTACGCCTCCATTGTTTCTCCGTCACCTTCATCCACAACCATCTTACCCCACTAACATATTGTTTATTGTAGGTACTGTTGCAGAGATGGCGCCAAAGCCAAGACCAGCAGAAGGAGAAGAGAATCCTTTTCTTCCTCCTCCTGTCGACCTGGACAAAATCCCGTTGGTTGATAAAGATAGATTGATCGCAAATACCATTTGCGAATTCGATTTTTTAGACCTCCAGTCATGGCTCTGGGAGGTGTTCCCAGACCAGAGCGATGAAATTAGACTCTGGGAGTCCAATTTTCCCCTGTACCTTTTCCCCCAGATACATCACTTTCCCGAATTCGCCCTCAAATCCCAAGCTCATTATATTCCTGACCAGAGAGCCATCGTCTCTTCATCTGGAGACGTCCTCTTCTTCATCACTCCTGAAGGCATTGACCAAATGATGCAAATTCCTCGTGTTGATTCTGTTTCTCCTTTCAACCTAGAAATCCTCACTGAGCTGTATCAAAAGATGACCTTTCCCCAGAGAGCTCAGATATTCGAGCTTTTCCTTCCCACTTCCGCTCAATTCCCTTCCACCAATCCCCCTTACCCATCATCCATGTTTTCCACTAAGGGAAACCAAATCATTTCCTCCCTGTGTGCTCTGCTCGGTTATTTTTTCGACCAATGGGTAGATGAGCCCATTCTGGGTTTTCTATCCATTTTCTCTAATGATAAAAATCCCACAACACAGTTTGATTACAACACCTTCTTGGCCAATAATATTCACGAAAAGTTCATGAATTTCGGCACAGAAGGCATGTTTAGATACTCATCAATATTGGCCTACATGTTTGTCTACTTCCAAGCAGATAAATTCAGTTTCTCCATGCAGAAAATGGATGCAGAAGGAAGGCCTCAGCCAGTCATAGCATGGACCTCTTTGTTGAAGCATAATTCCACAGAGTACAACTTCAAAGCATTCATTGATCTTTTCTACCACCCTGTGGTAAGCATGTTGAGTGGCAAGCCCAAGCCTCACATCAACGATGACGTCCAGAGAATTTTTCATCTCTTGGAGAATACAAAGATCTGGGACTGGTACTTGTATCAGAACCACACCGAAGTCAGAGTTTTCGGGTGTGAGTTGGCACCCTACAAGCTACCAAAGTAGGTGCCTGTAAGAATCTTTGCGTTAGAGTATATCATGCAGATCATGAACTTAGATGACATCCACTTCGTATCATTAAAGAAGAAGCAACAACTTCGGATCAAGGGGAAAATTGGCTCCTTTATTTGCAACAGTCGAGGTGCCAAAGAAGAAGTTGAACGGATGCTGAAAGAGATGAAGTTTTCATTAAGATTCCCATGGCACTATGATCCATATGGGATAATCTCATAATGTGGGTGAAGAATAAAAATATCTCGTATGTTCACGAAGCTAAGCCCGAGATTGAGAAATTTGCTAATTAGATAGTATGGGTGACTGACACCTTGATTGAAGTAGAGCAGCAGGTTCCCCCAACAACTATGCAACCAACTACCATGCCACAGGTCCCTAAGAAAAAAAGGCCTCGACAGGAGTCATCTCCACCTGTAACAGAGGCATCATCAAAAGAGTTCCAGATGCACACCAAGAGGCCAAAGACAGTTTCAACACCTGGCACGACAGTAGAACAAGAAGCTCTGCCTACCACAGTAACTACCACAGTAATCAAGCCGGTCATCCCACCTTTTGGTTCGAGCCTTTATCAAGGCATCACCCCAATAGTACCGAAGAAATCTACAGATTCTCCCTTGAACAATCAGCCAGGCAAGACTGGGCCCAAATTGGGCATCTTCGAGAAGTACGAGCTGATCAAGAAGAAGAATCAAACCCTTACTAGCAACACTTATGCCCAGTTTTGAAAACAAACGTCAACTGAGCAGCATAGAATACTGTCTACATTCGACACAGAGAAGGGCAAGATACACATGGCCTTCCTCCAAGCACAGGTTCCAAATCCCAAGGTGATCTCGGACTATAAGAGAGCCAATTTTGAATTCCAGGCAAAGGACGTGCACCCAACAGATCAAATGGATCTGCACAAGCAGACAGGGGAGATGGTTTTCCATACACTGGCACATGCTTCTGCTTCTGTAGCAAAATTACAGGTATCATTGAACAAAGCTCAGACATAGCTTAAGCTGGAAAATATATCATATTTTGCGAAGGACAACAGAATCAAGACCTTGGAGGAGCTGGTTTTAAAGATCGGCTATGATCCGTCAAATGTTAAAGCTGCAAAAGAGATGATAAAGAAGAAGAATGCAGACATCGCATCCTTAAGAAAACATCTAAAGCTCTCGCCCACAGAGGACTCACAGACGAAGGAGATAGTAGAGAAAGAAGGTGAGAAGGATGAGATGCTAAAGTTGCTCATGGAGCAGAATGCTTAGCTCAAAGAAATGGAAGCTGAGATGGAGAGATTATTGAAAGAGAAAGAACAGATGAAGCCAATGGAACTCATTCCATTGAGTGATATCCCAATTGTAGGATTGAGCATTGTAGCAGTAACATCAATTCCATCAACAACACTATTGACATCACAAGAAGGAACAACTGACCTCACCAAATCCCTGGAAAAGATGAACCTACAGGAGACTGAAATCAACAGGCTTAAGAAAGAAGTTGAGAACCTCCAGGAACTCAAAACTTCTTTCCAGACTAGTCTCTCCAAAGAGAAATAGGTAACTGAGCAGCTAAAGAAGGAACTACAACAGCTCCAAAAGCAAACCATGGTAGTAAAGACTTTGGCTGAGGTCAAAGAAAATGTATGGACAGATATCACAAAGTCCATAAATGAGATATGGCCCATGATCCAAATTATGTTTGAACATAATGAGTTCCTACAGAGGAGCAAACAGGCCATTGAGAAAATCAGAGTAGAATTGGGAGATAGACCAGCTCAGGAAAATGATATCATCAAATTCCTTAATTCTAAGACCAGAGAAGAGTTAGA
>SNQJ01S0043401.1:26770-52811 GCA_010110895.2 Picea sitchensis | reverse complement strand
TTTTTAAGGTAGACTCATCTACTCCTTAAGAGTAAGGGATGGTATAAGGAAGTGTAAACATGCCAAGTAAAAGTGTGTTGAAGACTCCTTATAATATAGAGGCAGAATATCATTCGGGTATATTTTTATATATAAGGGAAAGAAACAACTTATGGTGGTGATCGATTATGAACGAGGTTTAAGATATTTCAGAGAGATTATTCCACGAATTTTTTTTTTTGATAAGGTGTGAAGGACCATCCATAAAATAATGACATATCGTTGTAATGATGATTAGAAACAGTGCTGGTGAAAATTATTTGATGAAATCCGTACTTACGGAGGAATGGCCGACGTATGAATAATAAAGAAGGGAACAACAATCGCGTGAAAAGGAACAATAGTTGTTCCGTTCAAAAAAAGGAACAACAGGTGCACGAAAAAGGAAGAACAGTTGTTCCGTTCGAAAGGAGCAGCAGGCACACAAAAAGGAACAGCAGTTGTTCTGTTCAAAAAGGAACAACAGGCGCGTGAAAAGGAATAGCAGTTGTTCTGTTCGAAAGGAGCAGCAGGCGTGTGAAAAAGGAACAACAGTTGTTCCGTTCAAAAAGGAACAACAGGCGCATGAAAAGGAACAACAGTTGCATGAAAAGGAACAACAATTGCATGAAAAGGAACAACAATTGTTTCGTTCAAAAAGGAACAGCAGTTGCGTGAAAAGGAACAACAGTTGTTTCATTCAAAAAGGAACAATAGGCACGAGAAAAAGGAAAAGAATTGTCATGAACATGTAAAAGACAGAGTCCGTGTGATAAGACAAAATGAGAGTATGGAACATAAAAAGGTGCTAATTGTAGTTATCTATCTTGATTCTTGTTTCCTAGATGACTTTTTATAAAACAAAGAAACACTAACCACTCAGTTGGAAAACTATGTACAGTATGTATAGTATAAACAAAATACATCATTTATGGAGTTGGGGTGGCTGGGTTACCTTCCCAGCCAGCCAAAATCTGCACCATAGGGTCGTTACTTACTTCTTGATAGAAAGAATCTTTTGAAGGTGGCTGGTGGTAAAGTCGCAGTCGGTGTCCATTGACCAGAAAGGGTGATCCAGACCCATCGATGGTGCTCAAAGTAATCGTGCCATTATCATGGACTCTGTTAATTTCATACGGCCCTAGCCATCATTTCTGTAATTTCCCAGGAAAGTCCTAAAATTTGGAATCATAGAGGAGTGCCCAGTCACCTTTCTTGAATGATTTCTTCTTGATATGCTTGTCATGCCAGGTTTCTCTCTATCGTTGGATAACATATGTGCACTCTACATTAGACAAGCATGCTTCATCCAATTCATTGAGTTGCTGAAGGCGTCGTTTATGTGCTTCTGTAAGATTTAGTCCAATTTCCTGGGCCATTCTTAGGGTCTTGATCTCAAATTCGATTGGGAAGATGGGTTCTTTACCATAGACTAGATGGTAAGGAGAGTAGCCGATGGTGTTGCGCTAGGTTGTACGATAAGCCCATAAGGCATTTGGGAGCTCAGTAGCCCAATTCTGTCAGTTTGTTGAGATAGTCTTCGTCAGGATTGCCTCTAGGATCTTATTGGTGCTTTCTACTTGCCTGTTTTCCTATGGGTGGTATGGAGAAGTAACTTTGTGCTTAATGTGATAGCTATCTAGGGTGGCGATGATTCTATGGCCTGTAAATTGTGATCCTCCATTAGTAATTATTTCTCTGGGTAGTCCATACTGTACAAACAATTTGAAAAGGAATTTGATGACTACTTCTTCTGTTGCATTTGGTAAAGCTTCCGCCTCTACCCATTTGGTCATGTAGTCCGTTGCAACGAGAATATAGGCCTTTTTATTTGACTTTGGATTAAAGGGGCTGATGAAGTCCAACTCCCATATTTCAAATGGTTCTACGACTACTTGTGTTTTCAAGGGAATTTCATCAGCCTAATCTGGTTTCCCCATCCGCTGATAGCTATCGCATGTCTGAACATATTTCTTGGCATCTCTAAATATTGAGGGCCAATAATAGCCCATATGTAAGATTTTGTGTCCAATCCTACAGTCTACAAAATTCCCCTCCAAGGGCTCGTCATGTCCTGCTTTCAGTATGTCATAGATTTCTTCCTCTCGTATGCATCACCAGATCTGGAGATCAGCTCATGTGTGGAAAAGATATCCACTGATCCAATTGAATCATGTGCTACGCTGGACGATCAATCATCTTTCCTTTGATGATAAATGTGTCATTAATCTTCCCGCTGCTAGATAGTTTGCTACATCAGCGTACCAAGTTCGTTTTTTGTTGACAACAAACAAATGCTCATCTGGGAATTGGTCCTCAATTGTTAATGAGTCGTCTGTTTTTGGGATGCGGGACAAGAAGTCTACGACAAGATTTTCTCTCCCAGGTCGATCTTTGATGGTGATATCAAATTCCTGCAATAATAATAACCATTGAGTGACCCATCCATTATTAATTGGTTTATTATCTAGATATCTAATGGCAAAATGATCAGTATACAGGATAACTAGATAGCCTGTTATATAATGACGAAATTTATTGATGGCATGTATAACAGCTAAGAACTCTTTCTCTATTACTGTATAATTAAGTTCAGCTAGAGTTAGATTCTTGCTAATGAAATAAATGGTGTAGGGTTTCTTTTCTTCTTCTTGTCCAAGAACAATGCCTATGGCAATGTTTGAGGCGTCGGTGGAAATTTGAAATGGTATTTTCCAATTAGGTCCTCTCAACACTGGTGTTGTTGAGATCAGTTTCTTGAGTCCTGCAAAAGCCACATCACATTTGTCAGACCATTGAAATTCTACATTACTTGTCAAAGCATGTAAGGGCGCAACGGTTTTTGAAAAATTTGGCATAAATCTGCGATAGTATCCTGAAGCACCAAGGAAACTACGTACCTCAGTTTGTGTGTGTGGAGTAGGTAGATTAAGGATTACCTCAATTTTTGCTGGGTCTACTCTAATTACATTTTCAGAAATGTAATTCCCTAATACCACACCTTCTATCATCATCATGTGACATTTTTTCGTGACTTAAACATAACCTGGTAGTGATGCATCGTTCCAATACCTTCTCCAGATTATTCAAGGCTTGATCGAAGTCGTCATCATATGGGGTGAAATCATCCATGCAGACTTCAAGCCCTTCCCTAATCAGATCACTGAATATGCTCAGAATGGCCCTTTGGAATGTAGCTGGAGCGTTACAAATTCCAAAGGGCAATACTTTGTAGGCAAAGGTACCCCAGGGACATGTGAATGTCATTTTATCCTGATCTTCTGGGGTAATCTGGATCTGATTGTAGCCGCTGAAACTGTCTAGGAAAGAGAATAATTTATTCCCTACCAAGGTATCCAGGACCTGATCGATGAAAGGTAATGGAAAATGGTATTTTTTAGTATCTTTGTTTAGTTCCCTGTAATCAACACATATTCACCACTTCCCATTTTTCTTTGGGATGATGACTAATGGGGAAACCCATCGACTATCTAAGATAGGGTATATAAAATCTACGTCCAACAACTTTTGTAGCTCTTCTTTAACAATATCTCTAAGGTGGGGGTTCAGTCTTCTTTGAGGTTGTCGGATAGGTCGGATGTCTTTCTCAATATAAATGTGGTGTGTGTAGAGTTGTGGATTAATACCTTTCATATCAGAGTACTCCCAGGCAAAAGCTTGTTGGTATTTAGAGAGAGTTTGGATTATCTTTTGTTGTTGTCTCTCTTCTAGGTTGGCATTAATGTTCATAGACTTCGCTGGTGCGATCTCAATGGATTTGTTGTTGTGAACAACGGTAGTCAGAATTTATTGTTCCATTAAATCTTCCAGCGAGTCTCCCTGTGCATCACAATATAGAACAACTTGGAGCATCTGGCATGTTGGGTTACTTACAACGGTTGGTTTGTTGATAAACCCACTGATTACATCATCCTCTAGTTGATTCTTGAGCTTGAGGGCTTCTTCCATCGTCAGTGGGGCACGTAGATCCTTCTCTGGATATCGTGGTGGTGGAAATTGTAAGTGTACGATCGTTGTACTAGGTTTGGCTGGAGGATATAAGATGAGATTCCTTGTAACCCCTCCTCTAGCAATTGTCATTGCACCTAATCGACAGCCTATGTACACATCAACTGTCGTGAGCCATGGTCTACCCAATATCAATGGATTCCCTTCAAGTCCACTTCTTGGGTTGATGATGAGAAAATCTACGGGATATTCCCAAGAATCAACTGAAATGGCTATATCATGTTGTGTGCCGAGTGGTTTGGCCACTAATCGATCAGCCAATTGCAACATAATTCGGGTTGGGTCGAAAGAGTCAAGACCCAGGGCATTGCAGGTTTCCATAGTTAGAATATTGATGGTTGCCCCCAAATCAACTAGGGTATTTGGAAAGGAACAACCCTGAATATGAACTGTTACTATGGGGTTCCCTGGATCTACATATTTGACTGGTGTTTCTCTACCCAAAATTAGATCAGATAAGGCTCCCACTACATGAACTGTTGATGATGAACTTTTTATTTTTCTGATGGGCTTCCTCCCACATAACTCCTTGATTGTCTTTGCATAGATCAGTATGTCTTGCAGGGATTGTAGGAGTGGAATTTTGATGTATGAATTCTTAATTTCCCCTACAATGTCAAAGTCAGGATATACGATGGATTTTTCTATCATCAGTCTTTCAGGGAACGGAGGGGAGGGAATTACATCCTTATCAAAGTCTTGTGATTTGACTGTGTTCCCCCCTTGCTCGATTTCTTCTGTTATTACCACAGTTGAGGGTGTTATTGTTGGTTGTTTTTCATTCCCCCATTCTTGGGGAACGTCATTTTGTTCGGGGGAGATTATGCGCCCCGATCTTAATCGAAGTTCATTGCATCCTACTGGATTGATTTCCCCTTCTCCACTTTCCATAATCTGGACAAGTTGAGCTGGTCTGTTATTGGGATTTGGGTGGGGTTGGGCAGGTAATTGAGGGCACAATTGTGATTGGGGCAATGGGAGTGGAGTTTGTAATGGGGGTTGGGTTTGAGAGGCCATCCCCATAGGTTGGTTATTCATCCCCATGGGGTGCTGCCAGTTATGGTTCCAATTTGGGTTTTGGGTAGTCGAGTTAGGCCATTGTGGAGGGTAGGTATTATTCAAATTTTGCCAGGATGAGGTGGGGTATTGTGAATTGGGCCAATTGGAACTTGTAGTTGGTTGATTTTTCCAGTTGGGGTTTGTGGCAAGATGGTTTGGCCAGGTAGGAATTGTAGGTGGGTACTGATGGGGCTTCCAGTTCTGAATAGTAATTGGCTGACCCTGCCATGTGCTGCCAAAATTCTGCTATTGATTATACTATCCAGGAAAGAAAGAGGAAGGGTCCTGTAATGTATTTTAAGGTCGGGACTGCCACTGACGGCGCTGAGCCATCAGATATAATGGTTTTGTTTCTTCTTCTGCTTCTTTGAATACAACCTTCAATCCAGGGAGTGATGGGCATTCATCTGTTTCATGATCCTTGGCGCAAATAGCGCAAGCCTGAACTATATCCAAGGGGCATTCCCTTGGACCATGTTTCTTTCTGCACCTATGGAAAAATATAGCCAAGGTCTACTCTACTTCTACCTTTTTTTGTTTGGCCTGCAATACATCCAATTGTGTAGTCAGAGTGCTCAAAATATCTATTTTAAAGTTTTATAGGAGATTACCAACTTTAGCTCGCGTAACACCCCCGTTGGTGATATTGTTGTTTCTTGTGAGGGACATCTGCATTCTTGACCTGGTCCGTGTACTTCCTCGTGAGCACCTGATACACAACAGAACAATGTCTTCATAAGTTTCCTGATAAATCTCACCTTTCCCCATTAAATTCAATGTTTCTACCCATTCATCTTTCATGCCTTTAATCAGAGTTTCTTTGAGTACTTCACCTGGTAATGTACCATAGGGTGATCTTTGCAAATTATACTAAAATCTTTCGACATATTCTTCTAATGATTCATTTTCTTTTGCAGTCATTTGAAAGATTTCATCTTTTAGGTCTCTGGTTCTGCAATAATCCTGATATTTTAACAAGAAGGTTTGTTTCATCTGGTCCCATAAATTGATGGTTCCACCTCCCAATCCCATGAACCAGTGTAGAGTTTCTCCCTTCAAGGTAGAGGGGAATAGTTTTAATTTTTGGGGTTCAGAGGTGTAATCATACCCTCTACATAGGACATCAAATTCAAATAGGAATGCATTTGGGTCTTCTGAAATCAATCCATGGAAGGTTGGAAGGTTTTGTAAGGGGATTTCTTTCATGGGGGCATTGGCAATTGGGTCAACTATTGGATACTCTAGCGTGGAGGTCTGGGGTTGTTGTTGATTTGGCTGTGCCATTTGATCGAAAATGTGCCAAAAAAATTTCAGGAGGTTCTTGATCCAGGTATTCTATTTGAAATAGTTGATTATTTGGTCCTCCAGGGAATTTGATTGCACTCCCTTTATCTGGGATTTCGAATATGTCTTCTTCTTTCACAGGAGACTCAGGGTCAGGTGGTGATGGTGGGTCTGCCTTGGAAACCCCGCTAGTTTCTCTTATTCCCTCCTCCAGATTATTAGAGCTTCCCTCTTCTAAGGGGTTGAGCGGTGGGAGATCTGTATTCTGAAAGCTCTACTCAGTCCCTTCAATTCTGCTATGAATCTCAGCATGGGTTGTAGTTGGTGAAACTATTGCCTGAGGGATTCAGGTGGGTCCTTTACTAGGTCCAACCGAAGCTTGAGATTCACCTTTTTGATGATTTCGTCTATGAAAGTTCTTCTTCCAGGGATCACCGAACCCTGGGTTTTGGTAATTTTTGGTGGGGGTTTTGGTTTTTCAAGATCCTTCTTTCTAGTCATACACACTTCACACAACAACAAAATAAATTTCAATAAAAAAAACACCTACGAAGCCTCTTAAGTGTCAACTGGAGGTAAGCGTTGGCATAAGCATTTTACTTATTACCTGCGTAGGTTCTTACCTTCCGTCTTCAATACTTGGTTCTCTAGAGACACAACCTATGCTACCTTTGACATTCTCCCTGGCAACAGTGCCAAAATGTTGGTGTCTAAAGATGTCCTAAAAAGAACCTTAGTTTAACATTAATTTATAAACCCAAAGATTCGTCTTTTATCTCAAGAATATCAACAAAGTGTATGCAGGTAGCCTAAAATCGTGTAGCTAAATCAAATCTGAGTTCATCAACAATCAAGTTCCTCAAACATTCACCAAAGATTCTAAGAACTAATGGAATTGAAATTTGATTACTAAGATGCTGTAAAATAGAAAGGAACTAATTAATCTATTGAATTCACTTAACTAAAAAGCAGTAATTGAATCTAAGTAAGGACTTGCAAAATTAACTATCAATTATGAATTATGATTACTGGAAACGAAATAACAAATTACTCTATCTACAGAAAGAAACAACAATTGTAATCTAGTCGGAAGGGACAGGTAATGTAACTTTTACCGAGAGGAACAACTATTGTAACTTTGACCGAAAGGAACAACTATTGTAACTTTAACCGAAAGGAACAACAATCATAAATCTAAGGAAAAGGAACAACGAGGATGAAAATATGAGGAACTATCAAGAAACAACTTCAAAAATGCAAATCGTAATGGAAATCATTAATACTTGAGGGAAATGTTTGTCTTCTATATGCAAACAATCATAAAATCATTAACAGACTTATGCATTTATCCTTGGCTATTGTAAAAGAGATCGGAATCAAAAAATAGAAATCAAACTTCGAACTAATACAATTACAGAACAAGACAGTAGCTCCTTTAGACTAGGCCCTCGGTCTTCAGAAGTACTGCTACGAGAAACTTAGAACACAAAAATGGTAGAAACACTCAAAACTTTCATTGATTCCATAGCTGGTGAAACATTTACAAAAATTACTTGCGCAGAGTAATTCTGAATCTAAATACTTGAATGTGTTTTTTTCCTTCCGTTTTTCTGGATCTATTAACCTCTTATATATTACAATAATCTGGGTAAATCAATCTATCCTGAGGATCGAAAGATCCTCAGGATTGATTTACTATTATAAAGTTACAATATAGAAAATACATTATCTTCAAAACTGCTTTGCGCCTAAAAAGTCTTCAACGTCCAATAGCTTGCGCATAGCCAAGATCTCTTTGGTTATCTTTGACAGTTATTTATCCAATTCTGCAACTGAATCAAACCATTCCAATCGTAATTTAAAATCTATTTAATAAAACTTCAATAAAAACCCTAAGAGACATATTAATCATTTTCTTTCCTATTTATCCCTAACTATTTGAAGAATCAATCAAAATCATATCATGAACTGTGGGAAAAAGGAAGATATTTATACCTTTTTCATAACCCAACAGTAGTAAAAGAGTGGAAATTGATGCATGTAAATGTTTCAGAACTCTGATTGAGGCATGGGGACATCCATTGGAAAGATAGTTAAGTGAAGCATGCATTTAAGGAATCAGAATGTGAATTCTTGTAATGTTTTATTCATAAATTGATGAATAAATAACATGTATTCTAATGGATGGAATTTTTTATGCCATGCATGTTATAACAATAATTATTACATGCACATTTCTTGGAGGATTAGAGGTATAAGAAAGAAAATTTGGTTCTTATATGAGGAATGGAGTTATGGATGATGCTCAGGGATATTATAGATATAAGGAAGATATTAAAGGTTTGCATGTCAACATGGGAAATGTTGAGCAAGATTTGAATGGAAGAAGAGACAAGAAATAACCTGTAACTATGAGAAGCTTGCATAGGGAAGTGCAAAGATGTAGAGAAGATAATGAAAGGATTATGAACGCTTAGGAGGAGATACTTCAAATATTAAATATGTTTCATAATCAAGTCAACAAAGACTCTTGCACCAAGCAAAAATATAGTGTTATACAAGTGTCAACATCTAGATCTCAAAGCAAAAGGGATGATCTTGGAAATGATAGGCAATCAAGAAGCATGAACAAGCACCATCATTATACAAACAAATTCACAAGAAGAACTCATGCAATTTCAGGGTGAGGGATCATCCCAAGTGTGTCTTTTGTTCCTAGGAAAATGAGAAGGCATGAGGCATACATCTTGCAAGGTGAGCTCTAGAAGATCAAGCCACCTACTTTCAATGGTGAGCACTAGAAAGGAGAATAGGTTGAGGCATGTATATTGGAAATGAAGAAATATTTTCAGCTGCATGATTACCCCTACCAAGTTGAAGCTAGAATTTAAACCTACCAGTTGCAAGGAAAGGAAACGATGTGATGGGATCAACTTAAGCAAGCCAAGAACCTTGATGAGAAGAATATCTCATGGAGAAAGTTCAAAAGATGTTTCCAGGAGAAATATTTTTTTGAGCATTACTATGAAAGGAAGATGAAATATTTCTTTGAACTCAAGTTGGGAAGCATGACAATGGAGGAGTATGAGAAGAGGTTCCTTGAATTGTTGAAGTATGTTGACTTCATTAAAGATGAGAAGGTAAAAATCCAAAGGTTTCTAAGTGGGTTACCCTCTTTCTATAGTGACAAGATACAATATGATAACCCCAATACCTTGGAGGAAACCATAAGGAGAGAAAGACATCATTATGAGAAAAGCATAGGAAGGCCATATTTCCAAAACAAATTGGAATTATAAGATGAAGGGAAAAAAGGATCAAAGGAAAAAAGGTTTTAAGCCACCCTTTTTCAAGAACAACACCCAAGAAAATCAACAAGGTCAATCAACCCAAAGTGAGCACAAGATTGCATATTCATTTGGGAAAAGGCCAAGGCAACAACTTGTACAATGTTGGGGATGTGAGGGAAATAAATTAGGGAGGAAACATGCCAAGGATATATGCATCCTTGGACAACAATAAAGTATACTATCAATCCCCCATGATTGAAGTGGAAGGTAAAATTGATAACTATCCCATGGCAATTTTAAATGATTTTGGAGCTAGTCATAGTTACTTAAATTGCTAACATTGTTGAAGTTTTTCACTTGTAAAGTAGTAAGCATAATAAATATGGGTTAGTTCAGTTAGTCATAAGGGATAAGAGGAAGATCAATGAGTTGGTTAAATATTGCCTGATAGAAATGAATGGAATCCACACAAAGGTAGATGTAAACATCATACCATTGGGTTCATATGATTGTATAATTGGCATGAATTGGTTGGAAAAACACCATGCTATCCTAGAATATTACAACAAGACAATCACATGTATTAATGAAGAAGGGAAGAAAGGCCAAATTCAAGGCATTCCAAGAGATGTAATTGTTAGAGAGATTTCAGCTATGTAGTTGAAAAAGAGTTTTAGGAAGGGATGTCATATTTTTGCAGTCCATATGGAAGAGGCATCCATAGATAAAGTTGTAAGAATTGAAGACCATCTGATATTGAAGGATTTCAAAGGTGATTTTAGAGAAATCTCAAGATTTCCACCAAAAAGAGACATTGTTTTCTCTATTGATTTAGTGTCGGGATCTTCCTTAGTGTCTAATCCATATTTTATGAGCAGAATGAAATGAAATACAAATATATAATATTAACACATAGATACAATGAACAATAATAGATATACAATAAAAACTGACTTCTATTGAATAAAGAAATATGTTAAAACTGTAAAAATGAAGACCGAAACAATCTTGCTCGAATGGTGATAGTTAATATCTAAGAAGAGATGTGGCGCCTACATGAATTCATCTGATCCCATTACAATGAGGCCTCTAGGCCCTTTTATCATCAAGAAGTAATGAGAAAACCCTAGATATCCAAAAATCTAACCCTAGGAGATGAAGCGCCAAAAGTTGTGTGGGCCCTTATGAGGTAAGTTGGTACATCAACTTGCTCAGGTCGTAACATTTGCATACGATCTCTGTTTTAGGCACATGATAGGTTTTTAGAAAGGTATATCTGAGGAATACACATGTTTTTGTCACACTTTGAATCATTCTATAGTGTGACTATGGTGATCCCAATAAATGTTGTTTAGGGCTTGAAAACATCCCTAGAAGTTTAGGACCCGAAAAACTAGGAAAATAACTACCAAGATAAAAACTACATGTGATCCAATTGGAATAGGTGGGTGGCCACCAATATCCACCTAGATCATTCCTCCCCTCTTAGGAAGCAATGCTCTCCATTGCATTGATTTCCCCGCATCAGATGAAGAAATTTCTGCTGAATTTGTCCTCGGGTGAGCCACTTTCCTTACTGTAGGAGTTGCCCTACTTTGACAACACGATAAAGTTGAAGCTTCTATTGGCGAGTTCCCCTAACCTATGTATCCATGATATGGTCAGTGGATGCCTATTCCATGCAGTCAGGGTTGAGCTATGATGGTGTCAAATGTTCTTCTATCTCTGAGGTGTCTAACAATAGTGGAAATTATGGCTGAAGGAGGTCCACATTAAACATTGGATGCAATCCAAGGAAGGGGGGAATGTTGAGATCAAAAGAATTATCACACATAGCCTTAGTGATGGTGTAAGGTCCCTTGTGGAGTGAATGAAGCTTTCGATGGGGCCCTGTAAGACGTTCTTTATGCAAGTGCAACCAAACTTTATCTCCCACTTGAAACTTGTGTGGCACCTGATGTTGATCATGGCGTTACTTGTACTTGGCATTAGACTTCTGTAAAATATCATGAACCTATTGGCTAATGTGCTGGATTTGTTCAATGAAACATGTGGCTTTTTCGGCTTCAGTTTGAGCATGGAACGATTCTTTCTAGGTGGACGCAAGGGGTAGTGCAACATCCATGGGACCCAATGGTTGAAATCCCAACCCCACCTGAAAGGATTTGTGGTTGGTTGAGTTATTTATGGCTCTATTGTAACTGTGCTAAACACAACTAAGAATCTCATCCCATGTGCATGGATGCTTGGAATTGTACATGCGTAATATATGCATGATCATCATGTTGACAACCTCGGTTTGGCCATCTGTCTGGGGGTGGAAGGAAGTGGATTTGGTGAGCTTGGTGTCCAACAGTGACCAGAGGCATGACCATAATGTGTTGAGGAACTGATTGTCTCGATTTGATAAGATGTTTTGTGGTATTCCAAAAATGTACCCACACTCGTTTGAAGAAGAGCTTGGTAGTGGCCTTCATTGTGATTCTCTTATTGCAGGCAGTCAGAATCACCATCTTGGAAAAGCGATCAACAAAAAAAAACACAAGTCGTTTCCCCACTTGGTTGACAGAAGGCTTGACATATAGTCCATCGAGATGAATTCCTAGGGCCTATCAGGAGTAGAAAGAGGGGTGTACATTCCTTGTTTCTTAATGACTGGTTTAGCAATGGCATAGGTAGTGCAGGACCCGATATACTTGTTGACATCTTGTTAAAGTTTAGAACAATAGAAATGTTGATGCAACACTGCCACTATCGTTTCTATCTTGAAGTGTCCTGCCACCTGACTGTAGTGAGCTTCCCAAATCATCTTCGCTCACTCACTTGATGGGATTGAAATATATACCTTAATTGAGGTTAATCAACCTAACTATATTATGGATAAATTAGTCTCATTGTGTTATAATATAATTACTCATAATGATCATATGAGTACTTTATTAAGTCAATGCTAAATTACTTCTAAGGGGGGAAAGAGAAAGTAAAACCTCATTAATTACTGGGACATGGGTATTAGGCTAAGAAAAGATTAGTTATTGGATAATTAGTTGTGGAGAATAATTATCCTAAATGAGGTTTAAGTAATTAATTACCAAATAATGGTATTATACAAGATATTAATTAAGTATTTTATTTGGACTATAGGAGAGGAACAAATGCCATCTTCTAGTCGAGCAAGCCTAAGCACCCTACAATGACATGGCGAATCGATGTTGAATAAGAACATTATTATGATGGCACATGATAATCCTCCATGGGTTTACAAGTTGAGTGGAGTCCAGTAGGATTGGTGAACCTTAGGTGTCGAATGGATCCTAATTGTAGTTTGGGAGGTCTGGCATGCATCGCGGTTGTCGATCGGGAGAAAGAGAATATTCCTCGATACCATATTCATCAGAGGTAAGTGAAAAGTTTATACCCTATCCCTTAAAAAGTTACTTAGGGTCGGGTGTGTGACAAAGTCGTATCAGAACAGGAAACAACACTTGGCTTGCTTGGGCTCATGAATGAGTCGCATAAAATTTTAATAGAGAACTTTTAAGGGGTAACACCCTATGTTACTCCATTCATAAGAAGCTTATTTAAACCACTACTAAAGAGAGGAACAAAACTTTATGTCGTTGTTATATGTTTTAAAAATATGAACTGTGTGTTTCTAGTATTCCAAATAATGAAGTTGACTTCACCTTACAAATTGTATGTGTTGTTCATAAACTAGTATATAATTAACTAACATAAAGTATTTTTGATGGATTGTCGACGTTTCGGATCCATATCAGGATCCATCTTCAGGAAAAGAAGCCCAGATTATAATTGAACAGAGAAGCTTCATATAACTACTAAATGGAAAGAGGAGAGCTTAAATGTCGGTTGGAAAGAACCCTAATTCTACATTAATTTATTAAGTTTATTCAAAAAATTTATTTTCAGTTATTCAAAATTTTTAATTTGTTCTTAGGTTTTTGATTTAAATTGAAAATTTTCATTTCTTTAAAAAAAATAAATTATGTTGTTTTTTATTTAAAAATATTTGGTAATTTAAGGTTTTAGTTTTTATAAAATATGTTAAGAAATCCATCAACTACTCCAAACTAGATGAAAGAACCAAGAAACGTCTAAACCCCAATAATGAGATCACTCCTAGGATTTATGGCCTACCGAAAATTCACAAAAAAGATGCTCCTCTTAGACCCATAGTGAATACCATAGGCTCACCAACCAATGAACTAGATAAACATGTAGCCAAGATACTTAGCCCCCTAGTTGGCCATATTGACTCCTTTATAAAAGACTCCAACGAATTTATAAAAATCATTGAAAAAGAAAAATTGAAACCTGAAGATACTCTCATAAGCTTTGACGTTGTCTCATCTTTCACAAAAATCCCCCTAGATGAAGCTATCCAATTTGTAAAAGAAGTAACTGACCCAGAAATAACGTAACTAGATGAGGTTTGTCTTCGCTCCACGTTCTTTAGTTTCCAAGGGGAATTTTATGAACAAACTAGTGGGGTGGAAATGGGATCTCCATTGTCCCCGATCGTTGCCAATGTCTTTATGGAAAACTTTGAAAAGAGAGCCCTAGACTCCTACTCTCTAAAACTGACAAGGTTGAAAAGGTTTGTCAATGACACCAATGTACTCTAGCCCTATGGGAAAGAAGAATTGGATAAGTTCTTCCAACACCTAAAAAATATCTCAAACGACATATAATTCACAATGGAACTTGAGGAAGATGATAGCATCCCTTTTCTAGATGTTCTAATTAAAATGAAACACAATGGAAGCTTAGGGCATACCGTTTATAGGAAGAATACCTACATAGAGAACTATCTACATGCAAACTCCCATCACCACCCCAACTAGAAACTAGGAGTCCTTAAAACCCTAGCCACGAGGGACATAAGAATCTCTGACAAAGAACACTTTGAAAAAGAAAAAGATCACCTCTCCAACATTTTCAGAAACATTGGATACAATAATAAAGACATTAAAAATTAAATTAAAAAAGCCAAAGAAAAAATGAACATAACACCCAGACCCCCTGATAACCAAACCCCTAATAACATTGCCTACCTTCCTTTCATAAAAGGAGTAATAGAAATGATTTCTAGGGTCCTCAGAAAAAAAGAGATTAAGACCTCCTTCAAACCACATGAAACCATCAAACAAAATATGTGATATGTCAAAGACAAACTTGATCCGCAGAAATGCAAAGGAATTTATAGAATTGAATGCTCATGCGGTAAATGCTACATCGATGAAACTGGGTGCTCCTTTCAAGTTAGAATTAAAGAGCATGGATCTGACATAAAGAATGAGCACATTCGCACCTCATCCTTAGTAGAACACTCCCTAAAAACAAAACACCATGTACGCCTTGAACAGACACAAATTTTGGCAAAAGAGGATCACCTATTTAAATGTTGCATTAGGGAAGCGATTGAAATCTAAAGAAATCCAAGCAACCTTAATAGATACAATGGCCTAGAACTCAATGAAAATTAGCTCCCTTTAATTAAAAGAAATAATAGTTAAGTAATTAACTTTAGAAAAACCCTAATTTTAAATTAAAAACAATTTGAATTCAATAAATATTAAAATATTAAAAAAATTTAACACATGATTAATCATTACTAAAATACTTAAACCCATTAATTCAATCCTCAAACAAAAAACCCTCAATCTAAATCTTTATAAATAAAGAAAATTATTAAATAAAAAACAACATTAGAATAATACAAAATTTAAATAATAATAATAATAATAATAATAATAATAATAATAAATCTTAATGAAAATAAAACCTAAAAACACTCAAACTTTGATTAAGTAAAATTTCCTCAAGAACATTCAAAACTAAAACTTTAAATTACCAAATCTTTTTAAATAAAAAACAACATAACTTTTGTTTTAAAAAGAAATGAAAATTTTCAAATTAAATAAAAAACCTAAGAACAAATTAAAAATTTTGAATAAATGAAAATAATTTTTTTGAATAAACTTAATTAATTAATGTAGAATTAGGGTTCTTTCCAGCCGACATTTAAGCTCTCCTCTTTCCATTTAGCATTTATATGAAGCTTCTCTCTTCAATTATAATCCAGGCTTCTTGTCCTGAAGATGGATCATGATATGGATCTAAAACGTCGACAATCCATTGGTAACACTGTGGTTTTTCTGAACATTACTGAAAACCCTCACCCCAGAAATCTCATTGATCAGAAAATGTTTTATCAGCACTCAAACAGTGAGTGGACAACAGGAAAACTATAGTGTAAATAATGGTGACACACCATGAGTTGGGGGAAAGCTCCTACGATAGAGAAGAAGAATTAGATGAGAGGAGGGTGGTGGAAACCCCTCTGGATTTGGATGAAACTGTAAGAAGCCTCATGGTAGAATTATAGAGTTGTAAGGATGAAAATGAAAGGCTAATAAAAGAACAAGAAAAATAAACTGGAATCATGGACCATCAACAAGTAATGTGGACATACATCATACTAAGAAAACCCAAATTCCACCTGAGATACAAAAGCATGGTATTGAAAGTGGCCACACAAGGAGGAGCACCTCAAAGAAGGCCCAACATGGAGCGAAGAGACATTCAACGACAGAATCCTCTAATGAGGAAACTAACAACTCCAAGAAATTTTCTAGTAGTGAGACTACTTCACATTCCCAGAGGAGAAGAAAGAAGAGGAAAATTTCCAAGATCCATGACCCTGAAGAGTTTAAGAAATCCAAACCACCCACTTTCGATGGAGAAATTAAAAAAGGGGGAAGAAGCAGAAGTTTGGTTAATTGGCTTGAATAAGTACTTTAGATTCCATGACTACTCTAAAAACTTAAAGGCCTAAATAGGCATTTTCAACTTGAATGGAAAGGCCTCCATTTGGTGGGAGGACCTTAGGAATGTGAAATGAATCCATGAGAAGGACTTGTCATGGAAACAATTTGAGAAATACTTCAAGAAGAAGTATCTGTTTGAAAAATACTATGATGGGAAGACCAAGGAATTCTATGAACACAAGATAGGACAAGTCACAATAGATGAATATATCAACAAATTTCTTGAGATGATGAGGTATGTTCCCTACATAAAGGATGAAAAGGTAAATATGCAACAATTTATTAGTGGACTGCCTCAGTCCTTTCGGGACAGAATTGAGTTTGATGAACCAAAGGCATTAGAAGACATTATTCAAAAGGAAAGTTATTGCTATGAGTAGTTCAAAAATAAGGCAAAACCTCATAAGGATTGGAAGAATAAAAGTAAATTGGGGTTCAAGAAGAATGGGTTTAAATCCTCAATATTTAAGAATCATGGGTAAAGTTCTAAAATGAGCCTTCCTACTAAAAGTGTGTATCAACAGAATTTTCCATCTCATAGTGGTAATAAACACTTTGGATCATCCCTCAGTAAGACTGACAATATAAAGAGAGAAACCTTGAAATGTTGGGGTTGTGGAGAAGAGCATTTGTTGAGGGACTGCCCACATAGTCAGCAAGACAATAGGAGGGTATACAACATCAAAAAGGATACCATAGTCAATGGTGTGGCTAGGAGCATGCCACAAACTTATGCAGCTTTGGATAATATACAATTTCAACACCAAGCTTCAATGGTGGAGATGGAAGGTATGATTGCCAAACATCTAGTTTCCACTTTAATTGACCTTGGTTCTAATCTGAGTTATGTTTTCCCTCAAACAGTTGAGAAATGTAAATTGCAGCAAGTAAAACATGCTAAATCATGGCTGGTACAACTAGCCAATGGAACCAAAAGAAAGGTAACAGTGGTCATACTAGCATGGCAATTCATTATGAATGGATTACCCACCCAAGCAACCCTAAACATGCTCCCTTTAGGATATTATGACCTGCTAATTGGCATGGACTGTTTGGCTGCCCATAAAACCAATTTGGACTGTTACAATAAAACTTTGGAGTGTGAAGATGAAGAAGGGAGAAAAATAACCCTACAAGGAATTCAAAAGCCTGCCTTAGTGAGACAAATATTATCTCTTAAAGTGAAGAAGTATTGCAGAAAAGGATGTCCTTTGTATCCAATAAAAGTGTTGAAATCTATTGAGAATAATAAACCAAGCCTAGAGGACCATCCCATATTAAGAGAGTATAAAGATGTGTTTCTAGAAGAGGTACTAGTTCTACCTCCAAGAAGATATATTGACTTTTCAATAGAACTTGTACCAGGAGAGATGCCAATGTCTAGAGTACCCTATAGAATGAGTACACCAGAGCTAGTTGAGCTCAAACTACAACTAAAGGAGATGTTGGAAAAAGGTTACATTTGGCCTAGTGTGTCTCCTTGGGGAGCACCAGCTTTTTTTGTGAACAAGAAGGATGGCACACTAAAGTTGTGCATAGACTATAGACAACTCAATAACACGACCATTAAGAATAAGTATCCCTTGCCAAGGATTGATTACTTGTTTGACCAATTAAGGGGTGCTACAATTTTCTCCAAGGTTGACTTGAGGTTTGGATACCATCAAGTCTAAATTAAGGATGAAGACATCCAAAAAACATCCTTTAGGACAAGATATGGGCACTATGAATTTGTGGTGGTGCAATTTTGTCTTACCAATGCACCAACCACTTTTATGTTCTTAATGAATACTGTACTCAGTAAATTCTTGGACAAATTTGTGTTGGTTTTCATTGATGATATCCTAATCTATTCTAAGAGTAGGGAAGAGAATGAAGAAAATCTCAAGTTAGTGCTTCAAGTGCTAAGAGAACATCAACTCTATGCTAAGTTTAGTAAGTGACTTTTTCCAAAAACAAGTCCATTACTTATGCCATGTTATTTCTGAAGAAGAAGTGGGAGTTGATCCTAACAAGATAAAATCTATAATGGATTGGCCTACCCCAAAAGATGTATCTGATATCATATCCTTTATGGGCCTAGCAGAATACTATAGAAGGTTCATAAAGGGATTTTCCAAGATTGGTTTCTCAATCACCTCCCTTCAAAAAAAGGGAGTTAAATTCATTTGGACATCAGAATGTGAAGAGAAATTCCAATAGCTAAAATACCTTCTAACCAATGCACCTTTGCTGAAGATTGCAGACCCAAAAAAGGACTTCCTTGTGTGTACAGATTCCTGCAAGGAAGGGCTCGGAGGAGTCCTTATGTAATAAGGGCATGTGATTTGCTACGAATCTAGAAAATTGAATGATCATGAAATCAATTATGTGACCCACGATTTGGAATTGCCTTCCATAGTACATTCTTTAAAAATGTGGAGGCATTACCTCCTAGGTAGAAGATTTGTACTTATGGCAAACCATAGTGGGTTTATATATTTGTTTGATCAACCAAAACTCAATGCTAGACAATCTAGGTGGATGGCTCTCCTAAGTGAATTTGATTTTGAAATCAAACATATTAAAGGAAAAGAAAATAGTGTGGTTGATGCACTTAGTAGAAGTATGAAAGTGATTCACCTGGCATTTGTAAGTACCTTTGAATCGGACATCAAGGAGAGAGTCAAAAGTGCACAAGAAACAAATGCATTTTTAAAGACTGTAAAATCATACCTAGAGCAAGAGCCCACAGGGATAAAGTATGAGGGCTATCAAATGTTGAATGATGGCATGCTAACTTACAAAGGTAGGTTGTATATTCCAAATTATGATGACTTGAAGAGGTTCATAATGGATGAACTACATAAAAGACCATATACTGGTCATCCTAGTTATCGGAAAGTGATCATAGACACTAGGAAATTGTTTTATTGGCCAGTAATGGAAAAGGACATAGTTGATTACTTAGATAAATGTCTATAATGACAATAGGTTAAGGTGGAACACCGACATCCAACAGGGTTGTTTCAACCCCTACCAATTCCCGAGTGGAAATGGGAAACCATCTCTATGGATTTCATCATAGGATTGCCTAAATCAACCAAGCAGAATGATGCCATTATGGTAGTTGTGGAAAAATTGAGCAAGGTTGCTCACTTTATTCCCATGAAGTCAAATTTCAAGGCAATAGATATTGCCAATATTTTCATTAAAGAGATATTTAGGTTACATGGCATGCCTAAGAAAATCATATTAGATAGAGATACAAAATTTACTTCAAATTTTTGGAGATCTTTGTTTGTTGGTCTTGAAATTAAATTGCTATTTAGTACATCCTATCACCCTCAAACTGATAGGAAGACAGAGAGGGTAAAACAAGTGTTAGAGGACATGTTAAGGATGCATGTGATGCATCATCCCAAGAAGTGGGAAGACTACCTACCACTGGTAGATTTTTCTTATAACAATGGCTATTAAGAGTCATTGAAGATGAGCCCTTTTGAGGCCCTCTATGGTAGACAAAGAAATATTACAATCAGTTGGAATAACACAGAAGACATAATTACACTCGGTCTAGATATGCTAAAATAAATGCAACAAGTAGTTCAAATAAAACAGAATCTAAAAATAACTCAGGATAGATAGAAAAGCTATGTAGACAGAAAAAGGACTCCTAGAGAGTTCAAAGTAGGGGATCATGTGTATCTTTGAGTTAGGCCCAGAAAATTTTCCTTGAGAATGGGAGATTGTGCCAAGCTAGTACCTTCGTATTGTGGACCCTTTGAAATTTTGGATAGAGTGGGACTTGTAGCATATAGACTAGCACTTTCTCCCTCAGTGAAGGCACATAATGTTTTCCATGTTTCGTTACTAAAGAAATATGTACATGATTCTAATTATATAATTGATTGGCCTATGATTCAGGTGGAACTAGAGGGAGAATTCCTACCAGAGCCAAAATGCATAATAGACAGGAAAGAAATCCCACTCAAGAACTGAACCATTGCACAGGTTAAGGTGCAGTGGAAACACTTTGGTCCAGATGAAGCTACATGGGAAATGGAGGATTCCATGAAACAAGCATACCCTTTTTTTTTTACTGTTGTACATACAGAGCACATCGGTAGGTAGAACATCGAGGATGATGTTTCTTTAAGGGGGAGGTATTGTAATAACCTTGTTTCCCCCAACTTGTAAATATAACTATAACCTGCTAAAATACTATGGGAAGACTGAATATGTGTGGATGTTGGAATTGATAAACCTTTTTGTTATAAAAGGTAATGTATATATTTATGTTACTAAATAAAATGGAAAGTGTTGCATAACTATTGAAGGGGTTTTCCAAGGTATATCATGATGCATGTGAGAGATGGTGAGGGGAACCATCAACGGTTGAGACAACCCTACTAGACTAGTACTCTACTAGATTTAAATTATTCAAACCCAAAAAAGTCCCCTGACTCAGAAAAAATAAATTACCAGTCAGGCTGGTAGTTTGGAAGTCCTCCTCAAGAGTCAATGAGAAGATGGGAAAAGTAACCATCTAAAAACTTCTCGACCTAACCCACAAAATTGGGAATTGGACCCACAAAATCTTGTTGAGGAAGGAAAGAAAAGAGAGGAAACCCGTGGGAATAAGTGAAGAGGCAATAAGATGAGTCTGATGACCATTTTTTGAAGAGGAGAGCGTGTGAAACTCTCTGGTTCTGAAGAGAACTAAAAAATGAATTTGTTTTGGGTACAAGAATTCATTGGGCAACATTTTCAGTCCAAGCTGATAAATGAGGTTACAGAGAAAATGAGTCATTGAGGAAGCACTCATTGTAGACCCCCTTTCTTAGTGGAGAGAAAAAATATATTCCAAGTTCCTATGGGATGAGGAGAGTGGCCTTTTTCCCTGGTTGTTTCCTAACATAAGCAAAAATCTCTCTCAGAGCATCATGATCTAGCTAGGGGGTGGCCAACAGTAAATATGTCAAGTAGTTGTTGTCCCTACGGTTGGGTGGAAAATGGCACCCTTTTCAGTGGTTTCATCACCGTTTGGTCTCTAGATAACTATATTTGGGTGAATATCTGTAGTGCTTAGATTAGAGAAAATTTTATACTATGTTTTAGAACTATGTAAGTTTAATGATACAGGAGCATCACTACACCTCATCACGCGCCAGCTGATTGACACACGTGGTGTGAATTCAAGGAAGGGAGAGGCGTCGCCCTCTCATTTTGCCTTCGTGAATCTAAGGTGTTCACATAAGGGGTGTTGATGGATGAAGAGGAGGCAGAAGAGAGGCCTCGCTCAGGTGAAAATTCACGCGGAATTGTGGACCATGTGAATGAAGACGATGAGAAGTTAAAAACTTCCACCATTGAGGAGAAGGATCAAGGGATTATTATGGTCATTGGAGGAATTAAGGTATTACTACCACATAGCCTGATCAAGGCCAGAGAATGTGTTGCAAATGCAACAAAAAGATAGCTAGCAATGATTGTCGTAGAAGAGGAGAAGGAGAAGATGTTGATCTCTTCCCTAGTAGAAGAAGAAGAGAATACAGTTAAAGTGCTCACTCCATGGGAGAAAGATTTGGAGATGTTGGAGGATCGGTTGAACGATCCAGAACCAGAAAATGGCTGCCAGAGGACAATCGTACAGATTGTAGGAATAAAGAATTCAATAGAATTGCTCGAAAATTTTAGCTGGGGAACTAAGAAGGAGATGACTACAAAGCTGAATCACGCAATAGAATAAGAGGTTGAATACCAACATGAGGAGCAACTGGAGGAAGTTGGACTTGAACTAGCACAGGAAAAGCTGACAGGAGCAAATCTGTCAGTAGGGAAAACTGAGTAGCAGCCCAATAATGAGAAGCATGCAGTAGAGTGGCAAGCTTAGGCCACAGGAGATGGAGGAGATAACTTGGGGGATCGATGTGATTTACCCATTGACAATGAAGAAGTGCAACAAGATAGTCTGCACTAGGAGAGCCAACTGATGGAGTAGTTGGATGAGGTGGTGGAGGAGATAAGAAAGTTGATGTTGGGGTCAGAAGAAAGAGCAGTCAGCAAGGAGAAGCTAGACAAAAAGAAACCTGCACAAGCCATAGATAATATGCAGGAGCAGCAGCAACGAAGCAGAGGAGCATAAAGACAGCTATAGGAGAAAGTTTGGGATCCAAGAGGATTTCAGCCGAGCTGGAAATATCATCAGTAGGAGCTCATGATTTTTTGTAGCCATGGAGTATGATGCAGGAGCATCTCTCCACCTCAACACACGCCAACTGATTGACATGCGTGGTGTGCATTCAAGGAAGGGAGAGGCGTCACCCTCTCATTTTTCCTTCGAGAATCTAAGGCGTGATCAAAACAAATTAATGATGACAAGTCAGAATAGCCAAGTTGTGCCTTCACACAAGCTGAAGATAGGGTCTCCATTAAGTGGTTGATAGTAAGAGGGATCTGCATTCGATTTGGAGCATATTTCCATCATTGTAATTTTCCCATTAGATAGGCATTTTGAATGGTGATTTGAGACCACTAGCTTAGCTTGGAGGGAAGCTCATTGAGCCCCTCTTGTATAACTCTTTGTATAGTATGCCCGGTAGAGAGGAGAAAATTAGATGAGAAAAACCATTGTAAGCCAGGAGGAGAAATGCATAGGAGATAAGGGGAGAAACACAAAGATTCAAGACTCAGTTGTAGTTTGGACTCCCATATTGTAATGAACATTATTCCATTAATAGAAAATGACAGTTTTTCCTGTTATCAATTTCTGTGTAATGGATATTTTGTGTTGAATTTCATTTGTATGCATTTGAATTGTAGATGAATGTTAGAAATCGTCTGCATAGATATATAGTTTTATATCTATGAGTGTGTCGTATTAAGTCTAGTTCTCTACGATAAGTGCAAGGAGTGCGTGAAAGAGTGTGGAAACTTTTTGATCCAATGCAAAGAGTGCACTTCTAAACTCAGTGGATTCAAAGGAGAAGCTGCCAAGAGGGCACACCAGGTTAATTCATAGACTCGGGAGGAAATTTCAAGGTGGCTAAGTACCTTGGAAAGAAATATTGTGTAGGAGGAAACACAACGCAGAGTTACTGAATAGTTTGTGACACTCTACCAGGAGGGAATTGAGCTAGTGCGAGAGCATGCCAGAACAACACATTATGAAGTGTTGGAATCCTTGAGAGAACCCCAGGGTTGCTGAACACTCTGAGGAAGGAAGGATTTTTAAGATTGCATCGACAAAGGAAATGATATGCCTTAAGAAGCTCGGGCATGTTAAGGGAGAATTCATCGAAAATATTAGCCAAATGCAAGGAGTGTGTAGAGGATATTGTAAGTCCATCTTACAAGCTTAGGAGGGAGAGGAAGAAATTGCCAGGAGGGCACAAGAAATTTCACTGAAGTACAAAGAGGAACGGGGAACCTTCAAGGTTTTCAACCCAAGCAAAGCCGCAGAAGATCTCGTGCAGAACTCTGCAAGGAGTGCAAAAGGAATTCGAGAATAACCTAAGTATCGAAAGGGAAAAGTGCACTAAGTGTGCAAAGGGGTCGAGGACTTTAGAAAGTCCCAAAGACCGTAAAATCATCCATCGTCTAGGTAGACAGGTGAAAGTAGACCCGAGATTTCAAGGATTCAGAATTCGGAAGAGTTTGAAGGAGAACAATTCAAACTTGGTGAAGGGAGAAGTGCGGAGTGATTCTGGACCATTGGATCCAGGAGGACTCGTGGTGGAGATCCACGTATTTCATAGGAAGAACCCTTTGGAGAAAAGTTAAGGAGAGAATATCCGAAGAGCCGGGAGCTGAAACAATCCTAGTCATCCATTGAGATAGGACACATAGCGAGAAGTCATCATTTTGCTGATTCGCAAATTAGGAAGGACAAAGTTGGGAGGAGAGAGGAACCATGAAGCCCACACTCACGATTTGATCTCATTCATCGAGCACGAGGAGAACATGGACCGTAGATTTGGTCTTGAAGAATTTGTTGATTTGGAAATTAGAAAAAAGGGAGTAAGCAACTCGTGAAAGCTTCCAAGCACAGAGTCACGAAGGGATTTAGACCATAGTAATAGTCCATGGTCACATCAAGGGGGAGCCTAGCATAGAGAGCTACTGTCTGTTGGCGTTAATATTCCAAGAATGCTAAGGAGAGGGTCCATGATTTCCACACAATTTGCGCTGAAAAGGTAGAAGGGCCTATGACAAGTTAAACTGGTTCCCATTAGGATCTCCATGAGCCATTCGGTTCGATGACTTGAATGATCCAAGACTGGGAGGTCAAGTAGCCCTTTGGAGGGAAGGGGGTGTGTGCCAGGAGTGGTATCAAAGCCCAATTTCCATCTATATATTTTAGGTGAAGGGGAAGGTGAAGATGGCTACTAAAGGTCATAAAAATGGTCAAGGAAAGGACCACCAGCAGAAAAGCAAAGCTGAAGTGGAGAAAGAGATCAATGAGATAAGGGCAACGATGGAGAGGCTAGCATTCAATATGCAGCAGGAGGCAAAGGTGCGTTGGAGGTATGAACGGCCTTTGAAGAGAAAAACTAAGTGGCATGTTTGAAATTTGTTGGCTAGAGGGCAACAATAGATGTTAAAAAGGTGGTTGAGGCATTCTGAAAACCTCAGTGATGATGGAAAGAGATATGGAAGGGGTCTCATAGGTTATGAGGTGAGAAATGAGAAGGGATCAGTGGATCTCATAAACTGCCAGGAGGGCAGGGGAGACATCTTGAATTTTCAAGTGGGCAAGGGAGAAGAGGTGAGATCAATTGAGAGTTCACATTAGAGGGTGTTGACAGATGAACTGGAGGTACAAGAAAGAACTCGCTTAGGTGAAAATTCAAGCGGAATTGTGGACCGTGTGAATGAAGATGATGAGAAGTTAAAAGCTTCCACCGTTGAGGAGAAGGATCAAGGGACTATTCTAGTCATTGGTGGAATTGAGGTATTCTTACCACATAGCCCGATCGAGGCCAGAGAATGTGTTGCAGATGCAACAAAAAGACATCTAGCAATGATTGTCGTAGAAGAGGAGAAGGAGAAGATGTTGATGTTTTCCCCAGTACAAGAAGAAGAGAATACAGTTAAAATTATCACGCCATGGGAGAAAGAGTTGGATATGTTGGAGGATTGGTTGAACGATCCAGAACTAGAAAAGTATTCAGCAGAATTGCTCAGAAATTTCAGCCGAGGAACTAAGTAGGAGATGACTACAACGTTGAAGCACGCAATAGAAGAATAAGTCTAATACTAACATGAGGAGTAGCAGGAGGAAGTTAGATTTGAACTAGCATAAGAAAAGCTGACAGGAGAAAATCTGTCAGAAGGGGAAACTGAGTAGCAGCCCAGTAATGAGAAGCCTATAGGAGTGGAAGCTGCAGTAGAGTGGCAAGCTAAGACCACAAGATATGGAGGATATAACTTGGGGGAACAATGTGATTTACCCATTGACAAGGAAGACGTGCAGCAAGCTAGTCTGCAAAAGGAGAACCATCCGATGGAGTAGTTGGACGAGGTGGT
>SNQJ01S0043401.1:12946-26754 GCA_010110895.2 Picea sitchensis | reverse complement strand
AGATGGAAAAAAAGAAACCTACACGAGCGGCAGAAAAGATGCAGGAGTAGCAACAATGAAGCAAAGGAGCATAAAGACAGCTCCAGGAGAAATTTTTGGATCCAAGAGGATTTCAGTCGAGCTGGAAAGCTCATGAGAAGGAGCTCATGATTTTTTGTAGCTATGGAGTATGATGCAGGAGCATCGCTCCACCTCAGCACATGCTAGCTGATTGACACGCGTGGTGCACATTCAAGGAAGGGATAGTCGTCACCCTCTTGTTTTTCCTTCGAGAATCTAAGGCATGATCGAAACAAATTAATGACAACAATTTGGAAGAGCCAAGTTGTTCCTTCACACAAGTTGAAGATAATGTCACCATTAAGTGGTTGACAGTAGCAAGGATCTACATCCGATTTGGAGCCGATTTCCATCATTGTAATTTTCCCATTAGACAAGCATTTTGAATGGTGATTTAACACCACTAGCTTAGCTTAGAGGGAAGCTCATTGAGCCCCTCTTGTATAAATATTTGTATAGTATTCCTGGTAGAGAGGCGAAAATTAGATGAGAAAGACCATTGTAAGCCAGGACGAGAAATGCACAGGAGATAGGGAGAGAAACATAGAGAGCCGAGACTCAGTTGTAGTTCGGACTCCCATATTGTAATGAACATTTTCCCATTAATAGAAAATGACATTTTTTCCTGTTATCAATTTCTGTGTAATGGATATTTTGTGTTGAATGTCATTTGTATGCATTTTAATTATAGATGAATGTTATAAATTGGCTGCAAGGATAGAGATAGATTTTTCTATCTATGAGTGTGTCGGATTAAGTTTGGTTCTCTAGGACAAGTGCAAGGAGTGCGTGAAAGAGTGAGGAAACTTTGTGAGCCGACACAAAGAGTGCACATTTGAACTCAGTGGAGTCAGAGGAGAAGCTTCTAGGAGGCCACGCCAAGTTAATTCATAGACTCGGGAGGAAACACCAAGGTGGTTAAGTACCTTGGAAATAAATATTGTGTAGGAGGAAACACAACACAGATTTACTTAACACTTTGTGACACTCTGCCAGAAGGGAATTGAGCTGGTGCGAGAGCGTGCCAGAACAACACATTATGAAGTGTTAGAATCCTTGAGAGAACCCCAGGGTTGTTGAACACTCTGAGGAAGGAAAGCTTTGCAAGAGTGCGTCGACAAAGGAAAGGATATGCCTTAAGAAGCTCAGGCATGCCAAGGGAGAATTCATCGAAAATCTTAGCCGAAAGCAAGGAGTGCATCGAGGAGACTGTAAGTCCATCTTACAAGATCAGGAGGGAGAGCGAGAAATTGCTAGGAGGGCATGAGAAAGTTCATTGAAGGACATAGAGGAATGGGGAACCTTGAAGGTTTCCAAGCCAAGCAAAGTCATAGAAGAGCTTGTGCAGAACTCTGCAAGGAGTGCAAAAGGAATTCGAGAATATCCTAAGTCATGAAAGGGAAAAGTGCACTAAGTGTGCAAAGGGGTCGAGGACTTTCCGAAGTTCCAAAGACCATAAAATCATCCGTCGTCTAGGTAGACAGGTGAAAATAGACCCGAGAGTTCGAGGATTCAGACTTCGAAAGAGTTGCAAGGAGAAAAATTCAAACTTCACGAAGGGCGAAGTGCGTAGTGATTTTGGACCATTGGATCCAGGAGAACTCTTGGTGGAGATCCATGTATTTTGGAGGAAGAACCCTTTGGAGAAATGTTAAGGAGAGAATATCTGAAGAGCTGGGAGCCGAAGCAATCCTAGTCGTTGATTGAGATAGGACACGTAGTGAGAAGTCATCATTTCACTGATTTGCAAATCAAGAAGGATAGAGTTGGGAGGAGAGAGGAATTACGAAGCCCAAACTCATGATTTGATCTCAACCATTGAGTGCGAGGAGAACATGGACCGTAGATTTGGTCTTGAATAATTTGTCGAGTCAGAAATCAGAAAAAAGGGAGTAAGTAGCTCGCAAAATCTCTGAAGCACAGAGTCGCAAAGGGAGCTGGCCCACGGTCGTAGTCCATGGTCACATCAAGGGGGATCCTATGATAGAGATCTAGTGTCTATTGGTGTTAAGATTTGAAGAACGCTAAGGAGAGGGTCCGTTGTTTCCACACAATCTTTGCTGAAAAGATAGAAGGGCCTATGACAAGTTAAACTGGTTCCCATTAGGAGCCTGATGAGCCATTCGCTTCGATCACTTGAATGATCCAAGACCGGGAGGTCGAGCAACACTTTGGAGGGAAGGGGGTGTGTGCCGGGAGTGGTATCAAAGCCTAATTTTCTTTTGTATATTTCAGGTGAAGGGGAAGGTGAAGATGGCTACTGAAGGTCGACATGGTCAAGGAAAGGACCACCAGTAGAAAAGCAAAGCTGAAGTGGAGAAAGAGCTCAGCGAGATAAGGGAAGAGATGGAGAGGCTAGCATTCAATATGTAGCAGGAGGCAAAGGTGTGCTAGAGGTATGGATGTCCTTTGAAGAGAACAAATAAGTGGCTTGTTCGAAAGTTTTTGGCCAGAGGGCACCAATAGGTGTTAAAAAGGTGGCTAAGGCATGTTGAAAACCTCAGTGATGAGGGAAAGAGATCTGGTAGGGATCTCGTAGGTTGCAAGGTGAGCAATGAGAAGGGATCAATGGATCTTGTAAACTTCTAGGAGGGAAGGGGAGACATCCCAAATTTCTAAGTGGGCAAGGGAGTAGAGGCGAGATCAGCTGAGAGTTCACATCAAGGGGTGTTGATGGATGAAGAGGAGGCAGAAGAAAGACCTCACTCAAGTGAAAATTCACGCCGAATTGTGGACCGTGTGAATGAAGACAATGAGAAGTTAAAAACTTCCACCGTCGAGGAGAAGGATCAAGGGAGTATTCTGGTCATTGGCAGAATTGAGGTATTCCTACCACATAGCCTGCTCAAGGTAAGAGAATGTGTTGCACATGCAACAAAAAGACAGCTAGTAGTGATTGTCGTAGAAGAGGCGAAGGAGAAGATGTTGATGTCTGCCCCAGTAGAAGAAGAAGAGCATATATTTAAAATTCTCACTCCATGGGAGAAAGAGTTGGAGATGTTGGAGGATTGGTTGAACGATCAGGACTAGAAAATGGTTGCCAGGGGACAATCGTACAGATTGTAGGAGAAAAGAATTCAGCAGAATTGCTCAGAAATTTCAGCCGAGGAACTAAGAAGGAGATGACTACAACACTGAAGCACGCAATAGAAGAATAAGTCGAATACCAACATGAGGAGCAATAGGAGGAAGTTGGAGTTGAACTAGCAAATGAAAAGATGACAGGAGCAAATCTGTCAAAAGGGGAAACTGAGCAGCAGCCCAGTAATGAGAAGCCCACAGGAGTGGAAGCTACAACAGAGTGGAAAGCTAAGACCACAAGAGATGGAGAAGATAACTTGGGGGATCCATGTGATTTACCTATTGACAAGGAAGAAGTGAAGCAAACTAGTCTGCAAAACGAGAGCCAGTCGATGGAGTAGTTGGACGAGGTGGTAGAGGAGATAAGAAAGTTGATGTACAATGATGTTGGGGCCAGCAGAAGGAGCAGTCAGCAAGGATAAACTGGACAAAAAGAAACCTGCAGGAGCCATAGAAAATATGGAGGAGCAGTAGCAACGAAGCAGAGGAGCATAGAGACAGCTCCAGGAGAAAGATTGGGATCCAAGAGGATTTCAGTCAAGCTGGAAATCTCATGAGCAGGAGCTCATGAATTTTTGTAGCTGTGGAGTATGATGCAGGAGCATCGCTCCACCTCAACACGCGCCAACCGATTGACACATGTGGTGCACATTCAAGGAAGGGATAGGCATCACCCTCTCATTTTTCCTTCGAGAATCTAAGGTGTGATCAAAACAAATTAATGATGAAAAGTTGGAAGAGCCAAGTTGTGCCTTCACACAAGCTGAAGATAAGGTCGCCACCAAGTGGTTGATGGTAGGAGGGATATGCATATGATTTGGAGTAGATTTCCATCATTGTAATTTTCCCATTAGACAGGTGTTTTGAATGGTGATTTGACACCACTAACTTAGCTTGGAGGGAAGCTCGTTGAGCCCCTCTTGTATAACTCTTTGTATAGTATGACTGGTAGAGAGGCGAAAAATAGATGAGAAAAAACATTGTAATCTAGGAGGAGAAATGCATAGGAGTTAGGGAGAGAAACACAGAGAGTCGAGACTCAGTTGTAGTTCGTACTCCCATATTGTAATGAACATTCTGCCATTAATAAAAAATGACAATTTTTCCTGTTATCAATTTCTGTTTAATGGATATTTTTTGTTGAATGTCATTTGTATGCATTTGAATTGTAGATGAATGTTAGAAATTGTCTGTAGGGATAGATATACAATTTTCTATCTATGAGTTTGTCGGATTAATTTTGGTTCTCTAGGATAAGTGCAAGGAGTGCATGACAGAGTGTGGAAAATTTGTGAGCCGATGCAAAGAGTGCACATTGGAACTCAGTGGAGATAGAGGAGAATCTGCTAGGAGGGCACACTAGGTTAATTCACAGATTCGGGAGGAAATTTCAAGGTGGTTAAGTACCTTGGAAAGAAATATTGTGTAGGAGGAAACACAACGCAGAGTTACTGAACACTCTGTGACACTTTTCCATGAGGGAATTGAGCTGGTGTGAGAGCGTGCTAGAACAACACATTCTGAAGTGTTGAAATCCTTGAGAGAACCCCAGGGTTGTTGAACACTCTTAGGAAGGAAGGATTTGCAAGAGTGCATCGACAAAGGAAAGGATATGCCTTAAGAAGCTCAGGCATGCTAAGGGAGAATTTGTCAAAAATCTTACCCGAACGCAAGGAGTGCATCGAGGAGACTGTAATTCCATCTTACAAGCTTAAGAGGGAGAACAAGAAACTGCGAGGAGGGCATGAGAAAGTGCACTGAAGGACATAGAGGAACGAGGAAACTTAAAGGTTTTCAAGATTAGCAAATTCGCAGAAGATCTCTCACAGAACTCTGCAAGGAGAGCATAAGGAATTCAAGAATAGCCTATGTCTCGAAAGGGAAACATGTGCTAAGTGTGCAAAGGGTTTGAGGACTTGTTGAAGTTTTGAATACCGTAAAATCGTCCATCATCCAGGTAGACAGGTGAAAGTAGACCCAAGAGTTCGAGGATTCAGACTTCGAAAGAGTTACAAGGATAACAATTCAAACTTTGCAAAGGGTGAAGTGCAGAGTGATTCTGGACCATTGGATCTAGGAGGATGCGTGGCGGAGATCCACGTTTTTCGGAGGAAGAACCCTTCAGAGAAAAGTTAAGGAGAGAATATCCGAAGAGCTGGGAGCCGAAGCAATCCTAGTCTTCCATTGAGATAGGACACATGGTGAGAAGTCAACATTTCACTGATTCACAAATCGGGAAGGACAAAGTTGGGAGGAGAGAGGACTCGCCAAGCCCGAACTCATGATTTGATCTTAGTCATCGAGCGTGAGGAGAATGTGGACCATATATTTGGTCTTGAAGAATTTGTCGATTTGGAAATCAAGAAAAAGAGAGTAAGCATCTTGTGAAATATCCGAAGCACGGAGTCACGAAGGGAGCTGGCCCATGGTCGTATTCTGTGATCACATCAAGGGGGAGCCTAGCATAGAGAGCTATTGTATGTTGGCATTAATATTCTAAGAACGCTAAGGAGAGGGTTCGCGGTTTCCACACAATTTGCGCTGAAAAGGTAGAAGGGCCTGTGACAAGTTAAACTAGTTCCCATTAGGAGCCCGACGAGCCATTCGGTTCGATGACTTGAATGATCTATGACCAGGAGGTCGAGCAACCCTTTAGAGGGAAGGGGGTGTGCGCCAGGAGTGGTATCAGAGCCCAATTTCCATCTGTATATTTCAGGCAAAGGGGAAGGTGAATATGGCTATTGAAGGTCATAGACATGGTCGAGGAAAGGACCACCAACAGAAAAGAAAATATGAAGTGGAGAAAGAGCTCAGTGAGATAAGGGCAGAGATGGAGAAGCTAGCATTTAATATGCAGTAGGAGGCAAAGGTGCGTTGGAGGTATGAATGGCCTTTGAAGGGAACAACTAAGTGGCATGTTCAGAATTTGTTGGCCAGCAGGCAGTAACAGGTGTTAAAAAGGTGGCTGAGGCATGCTGAAAACCTCAATGATGAGGGAAAGATATCTGGCAGGGGTCTCGTAGGTTGCGAGGTGAGAAATGAGAAGGGATCAATGGATCTCGAAATTGCCAGGAGGGCAAGGGAGACATCCCAAATTTCCAAGTGGGAAAGGGAGAAGAGGTGAGATCAACTGAGATTTCACATCAGGGGGTGTTGACAAATGAAGAGGAGGAAGAAGAAAGACCTCACTCAGGTGAAAATTCACGCGGAATTGTGGAACTTGTGAATGAAGATGATGAGAAGTTAAACACTTCCACCGCCGAGGAGAAGGATCAAGGGAGTATTCTGGTCATTGGCAGAATTGAGGTATTCCTTCCACATAGCCTGATCAAGGCTAGAGAATGTGCTGCAGATGTAACAAAAAGACGGCTAGCAGTGATTGTTGTAGAAGAGGAGAAGGAGAATATGTTGATTTCTTCCCCAGTAGAAGAAGAAGAGCATACAGTTAAAATGCTCACTCCATGGGAGAAAGAGATGGAGATGTTGGAGGATTGGTTGAATGATCCAGAACCAGAAAATGGTTGCCAGGGGAAAATCATACATATTGTAGGAGAAAAGCATTCAGCAGAATTGCTCAGAAATTTCAACCGAGGAACTAAGAAAGAGATGACTACAACACTGAAGCACACAATAGAAGAAGAAGACGAACACCAACATGAGGAGCAGCTGGAGGAAGTTGGATTTGAACTAGCATAAGAAAAGATGACAGGAGCAAATCTGTTAGAAGGGGAAACTAAGCAGTAGCCTAGTGATGAGAAGCCTGTAGGAGTGGAAGTTGCAACAGAGTGGCAAGCTAAGACCACAAGAGATGGAGGATATAACTTGGGGGATCCATGTGATTTACCCATTGACAAGGAAGAAGTGCAGCAAGATAGTCTACAAAAGGAGAGCCATCCAATGGAGTAGTTGGACGAGGTGGTGGAGGAGATAAGAAAGTTGATGTTGGGGTCAACAGAAGGAGTGGTCAGTAAGGAGAAGTTGGACAAAATGAAACCTGCACGAGTCGCAAAAAATATGCAGGAGCAGAAAAAATGAAGCAAAGGAGCATAAAGATAGCTCCAGGAGAAAGTTTGGGATCCAAGAGGATTTCAACCAAGCTCAAAATCTCATGAGCAGGAGCTCATGATTTTTCGTAGCCGTGGAGTATGATGCAGGAGCATCGCTCCACCTCAGCACGCACCAACTGATAGACACTCATGGTGTGCATTCAAGGAAGGGAGAGGCGTCTCCCTCTCATTTTTCCTTCGAGAATCTAAGGTGTGATAAAAACAAATTAATGACGACAAGTTGGAAGAGCCAAGTTGTGCCTTCGCACAAGCTGAAGATAAGTTCGCCATTAAGTGGTTGACGGTAGGAGGGATCTACATCTGATTTGGAGTAGATTTACATCATTGTAATTTTCCCATTAGACATGCATTTTGAATGGTGATTTGAAACCACTATCTTAACTAGGAGGGAGTCTCGTTGAGCCTCTCTTGTATATCTCTTTGTATAGTATGCCCGATAGAGAAGCAAAAATTAGATGAGAAAAACCATTGTAAGCCAAGAGGAGAAATGCATAGGAGATAGGGAGAGAAACACAGAGAGTCGAGACTCATTTGTAGTTTAGACTCCCATATTGTAATGAACATTCTACCATTAATAGAAAATGACAGCTTTTCCTGTTATCAATTTCTGTGTAATGGATATTTTGTGTTGAATGTCATTTGTATGCATTTGAATTGTAGATGAATGTTATAAATTGTCTACAGGGATAGAGATACAGTTTTCTATCTATGAGTGTGTCAGATTAAGTCTATTTCTCTAGGATAAGTGCAAGGAGTGTGTGACAGAGTGTGGAAACTTTGCGAGTAGACACAAAGAGTTCACATCTGAACTCAGTGGAGTCAGAGGAGAAGCTGCTAGGAGGGAACACCAAGTTAATTGACAGACTCTTGAGGAAATTTCAAGGTGGTTAAATACCTTGGAAAGAAATATTGTGAAGGAGGAAACACAACGCAGAGTTACTGAACACTTTGTGACACTCTGTCAGGAGGGAATTGAGTTGGTGTGAGAGCGTGCCAAAACAACACATTCTAAAGTGTTGGAATCCTTTAGAGAACCCCGTGGTATTTGAACACTTTGATGAAGGAAGGCTTTGCAAGAGTGCATCGACAAAGGAAAGGATATGCCTTAAGAAGCTCAGGCATGCTAAGGGAGAAGTCGTTGAAAATCTTAGTCGAACGCGAGGAGTGCGTCAAGGAGACTGTAAGTCCATCTTATAAGATCAGGAGGGAGAGTGAGAAACTGCTAGGAGGGCATGATAAAGTTCACTAAAGGAAATAGAGGAACGGGGAACCTTGAAGGTTTTCAAGCTGAGCAAAGTCACAGAAGATCCTACACAGAACTCTTCAAGGAGTGTAGAAGGAATTCGAGAATAGACTAATTCTTGAAAGGGAAAAGTGCGCTAAGTGTGAAAAGGGTTCGAGGAATTGCTTAAGTCCCGAAGACCGTAAAATCATCCATCGTCCAGATAGACAGGTGAAATCAGACTCGAGAGTTCGATTATTCTTACTTCGAAAGAGTTGCAAGGAGAACAATTCAAACTTTGCAAAGGGAAAAGTGCAGAGTGATTCTAGATCATTGGATCTAGGAGGATGAGTGGCAGAGATCCATGTATTTTAGAGGAATAACCCTTCGAAGAAAAGTCATGGAGAGAATATCCAAAGAGCCAAGAGTCGAAGCAATCCTAGTCTTCCATTGAGATAAGACACGTGGCGAGAAGTCAACATTTCGCTGATTCGCAAATTGGGAAGGACAGAGTTGAGAGGAGAGAAGACTCATGAAGCCCGAACTCGTGATTTGATCTCTTCCATTGAGTGTGAGGAGAACGTGGACCTTAGATTTGGTCTTGAAGAATTCATCGATTAGGAAATCAGAAAAAAGAGAGTAAGCAGCTTGCGAAATCTCCAAAGCACAGAGTTGCGAAGGGAGTTGGCCCATGGTCATAGTCTGTGGTCACATCAAGGGGGAGCCTAGCATAGAGATCTAGTGTTCGTTGGCATTAAGGTTTGAAGAACGCTAAGGAGAGGGTCTGTAATATCCCTCGGCCGAACCCAAATGCAAATGTAATCCAAGTATATTTAAGCTAGTGAGCTGTTTAGACATCATTTTTGTAATACACCTTTCGTGGCATGGTGCGCGCATGTAATGCGAAGTAAAGTGATGTAGTATGCACATTTCTGGATAATCCGCATAGTAACTAAAGTGCATGCAACCTTGAGGACAGCAGATACCGCGCGCAGTAACTAAAGTGTGTGCAATATTAAGGTCAGTGAACCTTCTTATATATGATATGTGTCATAGGCTGGTGAGCCAATATTATAAACTGGGATGCTTATGTTTTGGAATTAGGCCATAGCGCCTTGATGTTAAAGGCAAGTGCACCTATTTTGTATATATCTCATGATTAATATAAATACATCGTTGTGCGTAGACCGACCACGATAAAAGAGATGGGGGACTAGACTCCACCAATTAGAGAAAGGGAGGGCCAAAAGCTAAGGAAATGGCTAAGCGAGAGAGCTTAAGGAAAAAAGTAATATTATATTAATATTTCTTAGAACATAAAGTATGGATAATTACTTTATCCTAAGTTCTAAATTTGGGGACAAGTGTACCAAAGTAGCTTCCAACATGACAAGTGTCAAGTTGGGGACATGCATACATATTGTCGAGACTTAGTTCTTTTGGGGATTCTTCCATTATTCGGGGGATGACTCTCACTCAGGAGTCGGACCATCATCTCTCCCATGATTCCATGACCATTTCTTTGCACAGTCATCAAGATATCCTCGTACCTTCCTATCATTGTACATGAACCTGTTTCTATAGCCATTTTTCCTATTGGTGTACCTGTTAGCTTGGGAGCAGGATTGAAGAAGCAGGTTGTCAGGCCCGTGAGCAATTCTCTGAGTGAGGAAATTGTTGGGGATCGAATTCCTGAAGGTTATAAACTACAGCTACAGTTCTCTAAGACTTCTGGTCTGGCCTATTGTTGGAGCTCTGGAAGGGAAGTGGGGCAGCGGAAGGACTTTTGAGAAGAGAAGGGGCACACTTCCTTGGGTGGGGTAGGCATGTGGGGAATGAGAGGCTGTAGGTTGTCGATTGAGTGAGTACCTGATATGGAGTCTTTCATGTTGACCATGAACACTTAGCCTGGTTAGGAATCCATTTCCTGGGTCGAGTTTAGTCCCATCTCGGGGGTGACTCACTGTTGAGAGTGATGAATGTGTGGTCTAAGGTTGGGAAGTTCGTGGATGGTCTGCACGCAGTTGGTGACATTCTTACCAAGATAAGTACTGGTTATGTGATGAATTTACATGCTGCATTGTCATTTACATGTTATTTTATGAGTTTTATTGCATGTGTGATCATAATTGTCTGTATGTTTAAGGGTATTCCCCTGTATACGCTGCATGTCTGTGTTACTGTTAATTCAGCCTGAAAATCGTATATTTACAGAATGCAACTGTTTGTTTATGATTTATATGTGAAGTTTCCACTAGAGCTTTGTATGTATATGTTTAATTGCATGCAGTTCAATATGTATGTGTGCCTATGTATATATATGTATTTGAAGAGAAATATTTATGTGACATAGCTCAGTTGAATACTGGGGGCGTTACAATATGTTGTCAGAACTAAGTTAAGTGTCTGAGTAGTGGCATTTCCCGGCCTATTGGTGGCCGGGGGTTGTTACAGTATGGTATCAGAGTGTCAGTTTTCAACACTGAGCTTGAATGGGCCAAACGAGTCGAATGGAGGTGAGATTACATTATGATATCGATTACAGTATATTTGCGTCCATAGAAAATTTTGGCACCGCGCGAAAAATATTTGCATACAGGTGCGCGCGGTAAATTGAAGCATTGCGCAGAAGAATATTATGTAGGGATGTGTGCGCTAAATTTAGGATTGCATGGTGTGAATACACATAGTAAGGGTGCATGTGGTGTGCACAATATTGTAAGGCATAGTGAAGTTTGATTGGTGTGCACACAGTATGAGTATAAGTAGTATCACTATCGTGTAGTCAAGGGAGCGCGCAGGTGATTGTGCGGGGTAGCGACAAAGCATTCAATGGGGCATACAGATTATTGTATGCGGTAAGGCATATTGAACTTTGTCATGGTGCAATGCATAGATTGAAATGTATGTGGAATATCCGAGTATGATGCAGAAATAGTATGCAGTGGATATTGGCGTGTAACGTAGAAGTAGTGCGTGCAAGTTATTGGCACGACGAAGAGGAAATGTATAGCAGATACAGGTACATGGAAATATGATTTACCTTATGAAGTCACTGTTCATGATAAATAAAGGTATACAGGTTGAATTTTATGCACGTAAAGTCATCTGAAAGGATAATTAAGATGACGAGCCTGAGTTTAATAGAAAATTTACATAGTATTCAAAGAAAAAAGAATATACAACTGCATTGAAGTATTATTTAAAATGAGTCAAGCGAGTGAGATGAATTCTGAGTTTTATTCAGACAGTTGAAAGTGAAATATAAGTTACAAGAAGACACATAATCTTAAAGAAAACAAGATTCATATCACCATTAGTTAGAATCTTGTCATAAGCAGTACAAAATTCGCTTCTGCACTTATATATCCATTTAAAATCCAAAATTACAAAAAGGGGATGATTCAAAATAGCAGTTGCCCTATTTAAAGGGATCGTACAAGAATGGGTCTATCATATCCATAATTCCTTACCTCTGCTACCATATATCCAAAAATCGCTGAAATATACTCAATTTTATTTGAGGGCTCATTTCAGCTTAGCTAGCTCCTCCTTTAAAGAATCTAACCAGACCAGTTGATTATCACCAACACTTCCAACTTCCTCAGCTATTCTTTATTTCTTTTGGCGCTTTATTCGTTTCTTCTTAGCAGTTTCCTTTTGATGACTAGATCTCTCATGATTGGATTTAGCCTGACTTCCAATCTTGAATCATTAACAGTTACTGTGTGAAATTTAGTTGCCAGTATCTGCACGACTACCTTTTCCTTGGTACTTGCAGGAAAATTTAGCATGTTTCCCAAATAACCAATCTCACTGGATTTAGTTGGGTCCATATACCTCAGTTTTGTGGACACCGAAATACTTTTGCAGAGATGAGAAGGTCGAACTAGTTTGGAGACTACTCGCTGATGGATAAGATGATGCTTCCATACCTGAGAGTAGGTAGTTATAGAGTCTCAATCATGAATCACTGAAAGACTTGCGCACAATTACGATGGGTTGCCATGCTTAGCTAATCCATTCCAACTGATTAATATTTTGAGTTCGTTACATGGTGGAGTTCACCTAACTTCATACAGCTATGATGTACTGAGCGAATGAGATGGAGTGATCTAACTAGCCATCACCCGTCCCATGAATGGTGGAATTGACATATTGAAGCACGTGACCTCGTAACTTTTGCAAAAGTGGTTTCGGCAAACCGTCTTTCGCCCAATGTATCTCTGCGTGATGATGTATTTCTTGCTAAGTTCTCAAAACTTGGGTCTTGTCTAAGAATTGTCATGGTGACGACACCAGAAATTAGAAAAGATAATTCTGATACATTTATTGAACCAAAATAGTTCATATTTCTCATGGATTGTTGATTTAGTTAACCTAATAAGTTTTGATGGTTGCACGTTTTTTAGAATTACCAACAACTAGATCATATCAGATCAGTACAAAGTCGATAGGAATGGAAGAGTCACCGGAGAATTAAAGTCAATAGGATGAGGACAGAGGGATGGATGTCCATATGGGCAATGAAGGAACAAACTCCAATGGACATGAAGATGAAATAATTGAAAACGTGAATTTGGAAGAGACCATTAAAAATTTGCAAAGGGATGTCCAAAGCCATAAGGATTATAATGAAAGGCTTATGAAATCCAAAGAGCAACAGGATGACTTCAACATGAAGTTATTAGAGGGTTTGAATAGAATAGAAAAGCAATTGAATAAGGAGAGTGGCTCAAGAAAATCTGGAAGTCACAAGCCTTCAGATGAGAAAAGAAAATCAATAAGTGTTAGAAAACATCACCATCACTCCCCAAGGAATTCCAATAAGAGGGCAGGAAACAACTCAATTCTATCCCCTGTCAGAAGGCATAAGAGGTCTGGGGTGGATGAGCTACGAGGAGAAATGAATAAAATCAAACCTCCTACGTTTGATGATGAGAACAAGAAGGATGAAGATGCAGAAACATGGTTGTTGGGCATGAGAAAGTCTTTTCAATTGCATAATTATTCTTCTCATGCAGAGGGTAGAATTTCCATCTATCAACTCAATGGAAAGGCATCCATGTGGTGGGATCATCTTGTACAAGTGCAGCGCCTTAAAGAGAAAATTGTTTCTTGGAGGGAATTCAAGAAGCATTTTGAGAAGAAGTACCTAACTAAGAGATATTATGACAAGAAAATGAAATATTTCTTTGAAATCAAGCTCGGAAGCATGACCATGGATTGTTAAATTTTAAGCCATTATTATAGATGTTTTCATTTCATTAGATAACAATAGCATAATCCAAGATCACTGAGAAATACACAATCACAAGAGACACAACATTTATCCTGGGAAACCCTCTAGGGGAAGAAAACCCAGCAAAACTTCCTTA